>JAEHOF010000165.1:3238-40869 GCA_018257905.1 Gillenia trifoliata | reverse complement strand
TGTCATGTCAGCAGCCAAGCCATGCACAAATCCAAAAATATCATCCTTGTTGTAGATAAAATATAACATGTGTTAAATGTGATTGTGTAAATCCTAGGTAGATATGGATTAGGCTATTCCGTTCTGTAAGGGATTAGTATCCTATTGTACTTGTACTTCTATTACTATAAATAAAGGCACTTGGTATGTGGAATATATGAACTACATATTCCACATACACTATAGTTTCACCAAATTCTCTCTATTCTTCTCTTGCCGCACCCTTCACTAAAAACTGTCCACAACACGTTATCAGCACGCTCTTTCCGCTGTGCTCAAGAGAATTATACCGGAGTTTTGGCCATCTTCAATCATGGGGAGTATTAATTTCAATAGTTTTTACTTTGATTTATTTATTTTTTTGAATTAATATATTGCTATTGATTCAATTTTCCCCTGTTATTTTGAACAAGATTCAACGCATTGACGATGGAAATCCGGAGTTGAAAGCAATCCTGCAAACAAATTGTTCAACCATCATCATCAGCAATCCAGGTTCTTCTAAAACACGGTCTCGATTGTCGATATTTTGTCAGACCTGATTGCATGAACCTTCACCATGATGCATAACCCAATTTTCTGCGTTTAAAGAATTATTGATCTTCTGCAAATATTGTGTTAGCATCGACATTTAATATATCTGAAATATATTAAGTGAATTGATGATCGTGTGAACGAAGGAAAAATTAAGGGTTTTTTCTTGTTTTTTTTTTCGCTTTTCTACAAAAAACATCAAATTTCGTTTTTCAAAAAACTCGAAATTTTTTACCGAAAAAAATTTTCGCTTTTTGAAAAAACAAAGAAAAAAAAAGCCCTAACGGAGCCGAAAGCCGGGCCGTAAGCCGAGCTTCGCCGTGTTCTCGAGCCTCTGAGCCGAGCCGAGCCGCCCGCCGGCCGAGCCTCAATTCTCGAAGCCGAGCCGACTCAAGCCGAGCTAAGTCGCTCCAGCTTCCCCTAACGAGCCACAAAGGTTCTACCGAAAAAAAAAAAAAAAAACCCTAATCGGAGCCGAGCCGGCCTGAAGCCGCGCCGAGCCAAGCCGGCCAGAAGCCGAGCCGACCCTGCGCCCAGACTCCAGCCGAGCCATGCGCCAGCCCGTTGGGCTTTAGCCTCCTCGGCCCGCTGCAACCTGCAGCCCACCTGATGGGCCAGCCTAACTCACCAACCCAGCCAGCTGCTGGGCCCAGGCCACCTTGCAGCCCTCCCTTCCTTCCTTCAGCCCTGATGGGCTAGGGCCTTTTGTGCAGCCCGTTTCACACACCCCAGCCCTGCTGGGTTTTTAGGCTTTTTCAGCCCATTTTTTTTATGCTGGCCAGCAGCCCAGCCACCTACTGGTTGGTCCTGCAACTCCAACCACGACCCACCAAAAATTATTTGGGTCCTATTTGCAAACCCCAAAGGTCCCGTAGACCTATATTTCACTACCCATTCACAATATATGTTAAAATTTATTATTTTTTTTATTTTTTGTTCTATATATATTGCGTTTGATTGCAGGTATATATGAACTTAAAGTTCATAAATTCGAACCTGAAGCTTCGAATAAGTGCCATGAAACCTGAAGTTTCCTTAAAAATTAAATACCCATGAAACCCGTAGTTTTCATGAAAATTTAAACCAAACCATGTCTTAGAACCCGAATGTTCTAACTTTTATGATTATGGAGAATTTATTTCCCATAACCATAAGCACTAACCACAATTTTTGTTCCCTCCATCTAGTGGACTTTCGAACAGTAACAAATTCGACTTCACTAACATGGGAGTTTCTGGAAGAAACTAATTTATATGGGCACAAAATTGTGAAGCTCCACTTGACTACTGAGAAGTGAGAAACATTGAAGCCAACAATGACGTGGATAGAGCTAAATAAGCATCCGTCATGATCTTCATCCGAAGATTTATGCCTGAAGCATTGTAAATGGAAGTACCACAATGACGAGGATTCCATGGCTCTTTGACTCACTCTACGGATCGTTCTAATCATGCAAAGACATAACTTGCCCGACGCAAGACACGCCTTGCCCGAAGCAAGACACACTTTGTCAAAAGCAAGACATACCTTGCCCGAAGCAAGACATATCTTGCCCTGACATAAGGCATGATTGAACTCCATCCGTGAATAGGTACAAATTCTGAAGTTTATAGAATCCGATTGAACTTTGACTGGAGAAGATTTTCTCGTCCTTCCATACCTCTAAAATGCTCCTGAAGAAGCACCCTAGAGAATGGAGGTTCACTAAATTCTCGGATCTGATACTACCACTTTGCTCACTGAAAAGCACAACAGTGAAAGCGGCAACCCAGTGATTCGGCTGGGATGTACCGAAGGTCTTGCTCTGTTTCGGCAGAGGTGTACCGAACTTAAGGCTCTGCTTCAACAGAGGCCTACCGAATCTACTCTTCCTTCTTCGGCTGGAGAATACTGAATAGTGGTAGAATCAGGGTCAACCAAGGGGGTGGCATCACGACCAAACACGTGATCCCTTGGAAACTAAGACCCAAAACTTCAAGAATAAGGGACAGTATTCCTGAACCTCAACCGTGCAAAATCTACCTCCATTTTTGATGGAATAGATCATTGGCTATGCACTTATTTGTGCCCCTACCAATGTTGTTGAGGAGTACCATTCCTGTAATCAATTTGTGAGACTAATTTTGCTTCACCTAACACATATGGAAAAGCAAAATTTTGACATGGAAGGCCCTGTTGGCCGAAACCCCCTATCTTTTGGTTTAAGTTTTGAACAATTTTTCCTTTTTGTTTGGATGATTGTTTTGGTATTTGCTTTAAATTTTTTTTGGATATTATTATGGATATTGTCCTCGAATATGAGTTAATTGAATCATGTTTCTTATACATGTGACCGAATTCAATTAACATGTGATAAGGTATAAATGTGGGGAAGTTAGTTGTCTGGATGAACGTGCGACTATGCACACTAACTTCATACCTAAATCACCCCTCTAGCAACGAATTCAGGTCTACCTAACCTGATTAAGGGCAATGGCACTGCACCTCGTTGTATTAATGGTACTGAATTACTATTAAGGGGCCTTATATTCTCCGTTCCGGAAGAACGTCATTGAGTTATAAGGATATTCGAGCGAACAATGATCATAAAAACCACTGTAGAAAATAGAGTGACGTATCTTTGCATCACCTTCCAAAATATGAAGCCTGAAGCTATGTTTTGGGGCCAATGGGCTACCTCCCAACTGGGACATGCCACATATAGGCTGGCTTGAAGCCGGGTGATTCGAGCAGTTTACTTGCTTTGGCACGACCGTTTGGAACATTCAGGTCAAAACACGATGCAATATGTTACAAAATGCATCACCTTACCTGAAGTAAGGATTTTGTGCCTACAAGCACACTTTGCCAAGCCTGCTCGTTAGGGAAATTGGATTTTTATACCATCCCTAGCAAAGTTACTACATAACCCTCTTTTCACAGTGGATTAAAGGGAATAATGTGGACTCTTCCAACCAAAAATGCGGACCATGTAAATATGATTTTTGGTTGATATATCGACACAATGGTCACATGTCTGTCCACATACACATTGCTGCTAAACTCCTGGCCAATTCTTACTTAAGGGCTCACCACCCTAATTATCCCATAAAGTCTAGAAGACTGGATAATGCCGGAGAGTTTATATCGAACAGTATTCGATAAGTATTGCATGTTTTTTGGGTTTGAAATTGAACATTGAATTCCCCATGTTCAACCCCTAAAACAGCCTCGCAGAAGCGATCATAAAGCGCATTATCAATTGATCGCCCGGACCTTGGTGAACGCACCAAGCTTTCGGTTTCTGCCTAGGGCTATGCAATCTTGTATGCAGCCATGTTGGTCCGCCTGAGGCCCATTGCTACCCGATACTTTATAGCGTTACAATTGGTTACTGGGTACGAACCTGATGTTTCGTATTTACGCATTTTTGGGTATGCACCTTGTCACGCCCAAACTCAAGGATTAACGTAGACCTTGATTTAGAACGTGATTCACACTTTAACTATAAAACTTAGCTAATATAATTAAAATGTGAAATGAAATAGAAAATAAGAACATATATAATTCACTGGAAATAAATTCAAGTGAACAACATAATCATTGATTAAACATTACAAACAAGATTACAACTTAGAAACTACTCAAAGTTCACACATGAGTAGTTCTTTATTCAAACAAGAGAGCAAAAGTAAGCAAGCTCATTTTTTTTATTTTCTAAGTACATAATCCTATAATAGATAACAAGTTAAGTAAACTTCTAGGTTTCCGGTTCCATACCTGCAAAATTTAGTTAGGGTGAGCTTAAAAAGCTCAGTAGGGACATATACCTTTACAATTAAATAAAAGAGTTTGCTTAAAATGACAAAATAAAATCACAATTAAAATGGTGGAGAATGATACAATGTAAACACCTTAACAATACCCGTTAATCCATATAACTAAACACCCAGACCTCGTACGTCCCATTCCGTACTTATACCACTTGATCCCGAGCGCTTAATTATGTGAACTAACCCCCATCCCAAACATCCTAAAACTCCCCTTTTGTTAGTCATCTTGCCTAAACTCTTTGTCGCCAATCCCGAATTACCCTAATAGAACTGTGCACTGTGGGCTCGCCTAAGATTTGGTACCTACTAAGAGTTTGGCTCAACTACACAAAAGCTAATAGCCACTACCTTAGATTCCCAAATTTCTTTCCAATAATTCCAACTTCACTCTCACAGCATGAACAATTATCAAGTTCCATTTATTTTTTCACACAACACAGATAATCAGCATACCAACCTTTAAACCACATCACATTAAGAACAATTATACTCAAATAACAATCTGAAACATTAATAAGATTCAATCACACACACACACACACACACACATATATATAAGCAATAATCAAATTAGTTAGTAGAAGGTTTCCCAGAACCCCCTACCTTGTATTCGATTAGTTTTGTCCTCCAAACAACCTAATCCGAAACAGAAAATATAAACAAGTGATATAAGCACAAGTAACACACTCTAGTAACCAAACTAAGTGTTTAATCACAAATTAATATTTATATAAAGCAAATACACTAATTTATAAATATGATATCTCAAATAATGTCATTCAAATAGTAGTAAACAAATTTAGAAAGAAAACTGGAAAAAGAAATGGAATACTGTAAAAACAGTAACTTGTATCCCCACAAAAGCTGCAGAAAATCAGCTTTGGTGAACCAAGTTTAGGCTTATTTTTTAATACTCAAAACTGAACTAAATGGTGCAAACTTATGTGGGTTTTGAAGCTTGTGTTGTGCACTTTAAAAGCATATAAAATTTGTAGAAAATGGAGCTATAAATTGGAAGTTATGCTAGAAAGAAAATTGAGTCTCAAAACTGGAAACCCAGTTTTCAGCTGCTGTCTGGCAGCTCGCGGCTCAAGTTTGAAGGAAGTTTTGATCATTCAAAACTCAATGGAATTGAGTGAAAACTGTTGGGTTTTGATCCTCGATATATCTAGTTTAAAAACAAATTGAAATTTACTCAAAAAGAATCCACAAGGACCTGGAAAACAATAGCCAAATAGGCTACTTGAAACTTGGTTTTTCTCTGTAGAAATTTCAGTTTCTGCAATTTAAAACCCAGACACTTTTAAACTAACTTACAACTTCAAAACGAAATCCAGAAATCATGTTTATAACTTCTACATCAAATATGACTGAAAGATTAACAAGAAATTGACCTTTTGAACCAAACCCAAGAACAAGAAATTTGATCAATACACCCAATTCGAAAATTATCCAACTCTAACCTTTTTCAAACTAAAATAATTGAGTGATAGATAACCCTAAATAAAACTCAGAACTCCAAATATACATCAAGGAAAATTTCAATTCAACTTACAGAAATTAAATTCAAAAATCACAATAAACAGAGAACAAAGAATTTACCCTTCAAATCTCTGAAACTTTCCTCCGAAAATCAAGTTCTCTAACTCTCGATTTCTCTGCCCCTAATGTTAACCCCTTTCTCTGTATTTCTGATCTCTCTCCCTGCAACCTCTTCAACCCCTTTTATAGTTTCCCCCTTTCTACTCCATCCTATGGCTACCATGACGATAATCTAGGTTTCTAGACTTTCCACCTCGTGCTTATAGACCTATGTGGCTCTTCTTCCTTCATCGTTCGCCACCTCCTACTTGGCTGCTTGGCTGCTTGGCTGCTTGCTTTCATCAAAGAGACAGAACGAGCGTCTGTTCACAATTCTTTCCTTTTTTTTTTTTTTTTTTTTTAACTCCTAAAAAAAAATTCCTTAAATTTAATAAATAAAATAACAAATAATAATAATACTAAAATCTACTAAACTCAGAGCTTAGCTAAATAATTCAAAATTAAGCAAACAAAATATTACCTAAAAACAAAAATAATAAAATTTAACCCTTAATTAAATGAGGGATATTACATTCTACCCTCCTTAAAACAAATTTCGTCCTCGAAATTTAAACTTACCGGAATCAATGAAAAGTTCTGGGTACTTCGTACGCATTTCTGTCTCTAACTCCCATGTAGCTTCCTCTACATTGCCATGTTGCCACAAAACTTTGACTAATGGAATAGTCTTTGTGCGTAGCACTTGCATTTTATGATCTTGTATCTGAATCGGTTTATCCTCAAATGATAGTTGTTTGTCCATTGTGAGTTCTCCCCAATCGATTACATGAGACGGATCTGGTTCATACTTTCTGAGCATAGAGACATGGAATACGTTATGTATGTCTGAAAGTTGAGGAGGTAGTGCTAACTTATAAGCGACTTCGCCTATTCTTTCCAAAATTTCAAATGGTCCAATAAACCTCGGTGACAATTTTCCAGACTTTCCAAATCTTTTGATTCCTTTTCTTGGTGACACTTTCAAAAACACATTATCACCAACATCAAATTTTAGTGGTTTTGTTCTTCTATCTGCATAACTCTTTTGTCGACTTTGAGCTGTTAGGAGACGTTGCTTGATGACCTTGATCTTTTCAGTAGTCTCTTGTACATAATCAGGTCCTATTAACACAGTTTCCCCTACTTCTGTCCAACACAAAGGCGATCGACAAGGTCTTCCGTACAATGCTTCATATGGTGCCATCTGAATGCTTGATTGATAACTATTGTTATAAGCGAACTCTGCTAATGACAAATGATCTTCCCAACTTCCACCAAAGTCTAAAATGCAAGCTCTCAACATGTCCTCCAAAATTTGAATAGTTCTCTCTGACTGTCCGTCTGTTTGGGGATGAAAAGCGCTACTGAAATTGAGTTTTGTTCCTAACGCCTTTTGTAAACTTCCCCACAACTTAGAAGTAAACTTAGAATCTCTATCTGACACAATCGAAATAGGAATTCCATGTAATTTTACTATCTCTTGAACATAAAGTTTCCCAAGAATTTCTGTGGAATATGTGGTTTTAACTGGTAAGAAATGTGCAGACTTGGTCAAACGGTCCACAATAACCCATATTGCGTCTCGTTTTCTTAGAGATTTTGGTAAACCTGTAACAAAATCCATAGTTATATGATCCCATTTCCATTCTGCTACTGGTAATGATTGTAGTGGACCTGATGGTTTTTGATGTTCGGCTTTCACTTGTTGACAAGTGAGACATTTTGCCACGAAATCTACTACATCACTTTTCATACCACTCCACCAAAACTGACGTCGAAGATCTTGATACATTTTCGTTCCTCCAGGATGAATTGTATAAGATGAATGGTGACCTTCCCGGAGAACGTTATTTCTAAGATTAGAAAAATCTGGTACATACAATCTATTCAAATATTTCAATCCACCGTCTACATGCAATTTCCATCCTTCAAGTGTCTCTCCATTCGTAATCTTAGTTCGAATGGATTGAGATAGAGAATCAGTTTGTTGTGCATCAATAATTTTTCCAATCAAAGATGGGTGAGTAACCAAATTACATAAATATGCACAATCTTCTTGCACTCCCACATGCAAATTAAAGTCATAAAGAAATTCTATCATCCTCGACTTTTGATAATATAAATTAGCCACAAATCCTTGGGATTTTCTACTTAAGGCGTCTGCCACAACATTAGCCTTTCCCGGATGGTAATGTAAATCAAAGTCATAATCTTCTAAATATTCCATCCACCGTCGTTGCCTTAGATTTAACTCTTTTTGTGTGAATAAGTATTTCAAACTTTTATGATCAGAATAGAGTTCAAATCGTTCCCCGTATAGGTAATGTCTCCACGTCTTCAATGCATGAACAATGGCTGCTAACTCAAGGTCATGTGTCGGATAATTCTTCTCATGTGGCTTCAGTTGACGGGAAGTATAAGCAACAACTCGGTTTGATTGCATCAAAACACATCCTAATCCACGTAATGACGCATCTGTGTAAACTATGTAGCTAACACCAGTTTCTGGAATGATTAACACTGGAGACGTTGTCAATCGAACTTTTAATTCTTGAAATGATTCCTCACATTCATCAGTCCAAATAAATTTAACTCCCTTTTGTGTCAACTTGGTCATTGGAGCAGCTATTCGAGAAAAATCTTTAATAAATCTTCTATAATAGCCAGCCAAACCTAGAAAACTTCGTATCTCATGAACATTTTTCGGTTGATTCCAATTCAACACTGCTTCCACTTTTGAAGAGTCCACTGCAATACCTTTATTTGAAATAACATGTCCCAAAAATTTCACTTCAGTCAACCAAAACTCACATTTGCTTAACTTGGCATACAACTTATGTTCTCTTAATGTCTGTAAAATGATCGACAAGTGTTCTTCATGTTCCTTTTTGGACTTGGAATATATGAGAATATCATCAATGAACACAATGACAAACTGATCCAGATAAGGTTGAAAAACTCGATTCATTAAATCCATAAATGCAGCTGGCGCATTCGTTAAACCAAATGGCATAACCAAAAACTCATAATGTCCATATCGAGTTCTGAAAGCAGTCTTTGGTATATCTTCTGGTTTAATTCGGAGTTGATGATAACCAGAACGAAGGTCAATTTTTGAGAAATACTGAGCACCTTTCAGTTGATCGAATAAATCATCAATTCTAGGCAAAGGATACTTGTTCTTTATAGTAATTCTATTCAGCAAACGATAATCAATACAGAGCCTAAGGGTTTGATCACTTTTCTTAACAAATAATGCGGGAGCACCCCAAGGTGACGTGCTAGGTCGAATAAAGCCTTTCTCTTGAAGTTCTTGAAGTTGTTTTTTGAGTTCCCTCAATTCAGCCGGTGCCATACGATATGGGGGTATAGAAATAGGTGATGTGCCTGAACATAACTCTATGGAAAATTCTATTTCTCGAATGGGTGGTAATCCAGGTAAGTCTTCTGGGAATACATCAAGGAAATCCCTCACAATTGGAATATAATCAATTTTGGATTCGTTTATACCCTCAGCAATCATTTGTGCGATCAATCTCACATAATCAACATTTCCCTTATCCAAAATCGAATAAGGTTTCGAAACACTTTTATCTCCGTGGAAACTGAAATTATCTCCATCAGGGGTAGTCATAGTGACCAATTTCTTACCACAATCAATAATTGCTTTATTTTGCGAAAGTAAATCCATTCCAAATATCACATCATATTCTAACAATTCTAACAACACCAAATCACATTCAAGCTTATGATGTAATATATCTATTGTGGATGACCTACATACCCGATTGACTTCCACACAATTTCCCAAAGGAGATCCGATCAATAACGGATGTTTCATAGATTCAGACTCTAATCCAAGCATGGATGCAAATGATGTGGATATAAATGAATTTGTAGCACCAGGGTCAAACAATATCCTAGCCAAAGAATTAAAGACTAAAAATGTACCTTCCACCAATCCCGGATCTTGTTGTTCAGCAACTTGACCAACAGCATACACTCGTCCTTGAGCAAGTTGTCCGGGTCTCCTAGCAGCTACTGGTGCCCTGGGTCTCCCTTGTGCAGGTTGTCCCCTTGGACGTTGTACCTGTTGATTAACAGGACCCCTAAATTGATTCTGTGGAGGTTGGTCCGGAGCACGATATAGTGGTGGTGGTGCGTGGAATTGTGGTTGTGGAATTCTAGGTGCCTGGTTTATTTGCAACCTTGGACATTCCCTCTGGTAGTGTCCTAATTGTCCACAATGAAAACAAGGTCGACTTCGAATTTGAGCAAAGGATGTTTGATTCTGTTGAAAATGAGATGGAATAAACCTTGGGCGTTTACTACTTTGCCCTCCACTAAGGTTCTTATATCCGAAAGCTCTCTTAGAACCTAAAATCCTCTGTTCTGCCATTAAAGCACGATCAACAATCTCAGCATATTTTTTCAGTTTAAAACGTTCAACTTTTTCCTTGATCTCCACTCTTAATCCTTCTTCCAATTTCGTTGCTTTAGTAGTCTCATCTGGAATCATGTAGGGTGCAAACCGCATTAATTCCTCAAACTTTGATACATACTGTGCCACAGTCATCTCATTCTGGCAAAGATTTGCAAACTCTCGAGTTTTCATAGCTCTCACAGTCTCAGGGAAATACTTCTCCAAAAATATAACCTCAAAGGCTGTCCAAGTTGTAATTTGAAGATCAGGATTAACTAAAACGGATTCCCACCAGTGATAAGCTTGTCCCTCTAAGTAAGTACAAGCAATGGTTACTTTCAGATTTTCCGGAACCCTCTGATCATTCATCTTTCTCTTGATCTGACGTAACCATTCCTCTGCTTGCATTGGGTTTGGGTCACCTCTAAATATTGAGGGTCGGGTCTTGCGAAATTCCCCTTGAATCCTCATTATTTGATCGCTTTCGCTTTCTTGGTGAGGTTCATGGTTATTTTGATTTGTCTCGCGAATCGCTGATGCCATATCATGAATAGCTAATAGTACTTCCCTATTGCTATCCGTACCATTATCGCCATGTCCTTCCACTTCTGCCATCTCTAAAATCAAAATTTTAACAAATAAATCTACCATAATAGTACTTTAAAGAACATATAACTTACAACAAAATAAAATAAGAAGTTTGTAAGTTTGAAATACTGTTAATAGTACTAGTATACTAAATAAAGGGCGACAAATAATAGTAATACTTAACAATGGCTTCTTTAGTTGAGAACGCCCAACCAAAGTCCCATACATTTTTTTTTTTTTTTTTTAATAGTTCCAAGCAAAGTTGATAACATACTACAAAACCGTGAGCCACCAAACAATTTCTTAATCTACAAATGAAGCAATCATTTAAAGAGATAGTAACACAGAAAGAGAGATTTACTGGCTATCACACTATGCTAAATAAACCAATCAATAATCACTTTTTCTATTTCTTTTCATACAACAATTCATTTAACATAGAACTACGCAAAATAACAGAATACAATACCAAAAACATAAATTAGACTATTGAGGTTAAAATTAAAACAAACACACATATTATACACTGATTAACCTATTGGTTATAGGTTAACATAAGTAGTCAACAACATAATTTACAAAGCTTTAACATGTTAAAAAAAAACTAATAAAAGTACTCTAAAACTTCTGTTACGAACTTCAGCAAAACGCATCAAAGCCTATCCTCTAAAGGCTATTTCTTTTCCCAAAAGATCCATAAGGCTGCACACTATTTACACCAAAAATCAGCCATTCATATCAGTCCTTCACAGTAGAATATTTACACTAGTCACTTTCCAAACCTGAACTTAGTCTTCATTTAAATTAAACTGGCGTTCGGAAATTCCAACACTTTCAGAAGGTCCAGCCGGGTCCTCTTCAGGGTCCTCTTCATCATCAGACTCAGAATTGATGTTGATAATAGGTGGAGGAGTAACTGGTGGTGCAGGAACAAAAACTACACTATCAGATAAGTCTTCCGGAACTTCTGGGACAATTTCTTGAGCTGGAACTTGTGGAATATTCCCTGGAATTGGAACCTGGGGTAAATTAACACCTGGCGGAGGCCATATATTTCCACCTAGAGCTGTGACATGGTCCATAACCTGACCATAAAGGTTCTCACTAGACTCTATTAGAATGCGATATTGAGTCTTGATGTTCAGCGACCTATTCACATGCCTAACTATTTCCCGCTACATCTCTGGCCTGTAAAACATCCTTCTGTGGTTGCTTTCATATGTATCATACACCAAATCCATAAAGGCTTCATTACGGAGGCGTTCATGGTACAAGTCTTCATCATAAGGCTCCAAACCATTAGGTCCTAACTTAAATCCTCCCCATGCATCATTACCATTTGCAGGTTGCATCTAAACATCAAGATATAAGGTTAGTAATCAAATAACAAACAAATATGTATAGTTAAATAGAACCTAGTGCTCTGATACCAAATTGTCACGCCCAAACTCAAGGATTAACGTAGACCTTGATTTAGAACGGATTCACACCTTAACTATAAAACTTAGCTAATATAATTAAAATGTGAAATGAAATAGAAAATAAGAACATATATAATTCACTCGGAAATAAATTCAAGAACAACATAATCATTGATTAAACATTACAAACAAGATTACAACTTAGAAACTACTCAAAGTTCAGACATGAGTAGCTCTTTATTCAAACAAGAGAGCAAAAGTAAGCAAGCTCATTTTTTTATTTTCTAAGTACATAATCCTATACAGACAACAAGTTAAGTAAACTTCTGTGCTCCTGCTCCATACCGCAAAATTATAGAAGAGCTAAAAAGCTCGCGTGGGACATATACCTTTTACAATTAAATAAAAGAGTTTGCTTAAAATGACAAAATAAAATCACAATTAAAATGGTGGAGAATGATGCAATGTAAAACATCTTAACAATACCCGTTAATCCATATAACTAAACACCCTGCACTTCGTACGTCCCATTCCGTACTTATACCACTTGAATCCCGAGCGCTAATTATGTGAACTAACCCCATCCCAAACATCCTAAAACTCCCCTTTTGTTAGTCATCTTGCCTAAACTCTTTGTCGCCAATCCCGAATTACCCTAATGGAACCGCACCGGTGGGCTCGCCCGAGATTTGGTACCTACTAAGAGTTTGGCTCAACTACACAAAAGCTAATAGCCACTACCTTAGATTCCCAAATTTCTTTCCAATAATTCCAACTTCACTCTCACAAAGATGAACACTATCAAGTTCCATTTATTTTTCCACACAACACGTATAATCAAAGATACCAACCTTTAAACCACATCACATTAAGAACAATTATACTAAATAACAACCAAACATTAATAAGATTCAATCACACACACACACACATATATATATAAGCACAATCAAATAGTTAGTAAGGTTTCCTGTAATCCCCTACCTTGTATTCGATTAGTTTTGTCCTCCAAACAACCTAATCCGAAAACAAAATATAAACAAGTGATATAAGCACAAGTAACACACTCTAGTAACCAAACTATGTTTAATCACAAATTAATATTTATATAAAGCAAATACACTAATTTATAAATATGATATCTCAAATAATGTCATTCAAATAGTAAACAAATTTCTAGAAAGAAAACTGAAAAATGGAATATCAGAAACAAGTAACTTGTATCCCCACAAAAGCCGCGTAAAATCAGCTTTGGTGAACCAAGCTTAGGCTTATTTTTAATACTCAAAACTGAACTAAATGGTGCAAAAATTATGTGGGTTTTTAAAGCTTGTGTTGTGCACTTTAAAGCATATAAAATTTGTAGAAATGGAGCTATAAATTGGAAGTTATGCTAGAAAGAAAATTGAGTCTCAAAACTCGGAAACCCAGCTTTCTACTGCCCTACTCGCGCTCAAGTTTGAAGGAAGTTTGATCATTCAAAATCAATGGAATTATGAAAACTGCTGGGTTTTGATCCTCGATATATCTACTAAAACAAATTGAAATTTACTCAAAAAGAACTAATAAGGACTGAAAACAATAGCCAAATAGGGCTACTTGAAACTTGGTTTTTCTTGCAGAATTTCGCTTCTGCAATTTAAAACCCGTGACACTTTTAAACTACTTACAATCAAAACGAACTTAAATCATGTTTATAACTTCTACATCAAATATTGACTGAAAGATTAACAAGAAATTGACCTTTTGAACCAAACCCAAGAACAAGAAATTTGATCAATACACCCAATTCGAAAATTATCCAACTCTAACCTTTTTCAAACTAAAATAATTGAATGATAGATAACCCTAAATAAAACTCAGAACTCCAAATATACATCAAGGAAAATTTCAATTCAACTTACAGAAATTAAATTCAAAAATCACAATAAACAGAGAACAAAGAATTTACCCTTCAAATCTCTGAAACTTTCCTCCAAAAATCAAGTTCTCTAACTGTCGATTTCTCTGCCCCTAATGTTAACCCCTTTCTCTGTATTTCTGATCTCTCTCCCTGCAACCTCTTCAACCCCTTTTATAGTTTCCCCCTTTCTACTCCATCCTATGGCTACCATGACGATAATCCAGGTTTCTAGACTTTCCACCTCGTGCTTATAGACCTATGTGGCTCTTCTTCCTTCATCGTTCGCCACCTCCTACTTGGCTGCTTGGCTGCTTGGCTGCTTGCTTTCATCAAAGAGACAGAACGAGCGTCTGTTCTCAATTCTTTCCCTTTTTTTTTTTTTTTTAAACTCCTAAAAAAAAATTCCTTAAATTTAATAAATAAAATAACAATAATAATAATACTAAAATCTACTAAACTCAGAGCTTAGCTAAATAAATCAAAATTAAGCAAACAAAATATTACCTAAAAACAAAAATAATAAAATTTAACCCTTAATTAAATGAGGGATATTACATTCTACCCTCCTTAAAACAAATTTCGTCCTCGAAATTTAAACTTACCGGAATCAATGAAAAGTTCTGGGTACTTCGTACGCATTTCTGTCTCTAACTCCCATGTAGCTTCCTCTACATTGCCATGTTGCCACAAAACTTTGACTAATGGAATAGTCTTTGTGCGTAGCACTTGCGTTTTATGATCTTGTATCTGAATCGGTTTATCCTCAAATGATAGTTGTTCGTCCATTGTAAGTTCTCCCCAATCGATTACATGAGACGGATCTGGTTCATACTTTCTGAGCATAGAGACATGGAATACGTTATGTATATCTGAAAGTTGAGGAGGTAGTGCTAACTTATAAGCGACTTCGCCTATTCTTTCCAAAATTTCAAATGGTCCAATAAACCTCGGTGACAATTTTCCAGACTTTCCAAATCTTTTGATTCCTTTTCTTGGTGACACTTTCAAAAACACATTATCACCAACATCAAATTTTAGTGGTTTTGTTCTTCTATCTGCATAACTCTTTTGTCGACTTTGGGCTGTTAGGAGACGTTGCTTGATGACTTTGATCTTTTCAGTAGTCTCTTGTACATAATCAGGTCCTATTAACACAGTTTCCCCTACTTCTGTCCAACACAAAGGCGATCGACAAGGTCTTCCGTACAATGCTTCATATGGTGCCATCTGAATGCTTGATTGATAACTATTGTTATAAGCGAACTCTGCTAATGACAAATGATCTTCCCAACTTCCACCAAAGTCTAAAATGCAAGCTCTCAACATGTCCTCCAAAATTTGAATAGTTCTCTCTGACTGTCCATCTGTTTGGGGATGAAAAGCGCTACTGAAATTGAGTTTTGTTCCCAACGCCTTTTGTAAACTTCCCCACAACTTAGAAGTAAACTTAGAATCTCTATCTGACACAATCGAAATAGGAATCCCATGTAATTTTACTATCTCTTGAACATAAAGTTTCCCAAGAATTTCTGTGGAATAAGTGGTTTTAACTGGTAAGAAATGTGCAGACTTGGTCAAACGGTCCACAATAACCCATATTGCGTCTCGTTTTCTTAGAGATTTTGGTAAACCTGTAACAAAATCCATAGTTATATGATCCCATTTCCATTCTGCTACTGGTAATGATTGTAGTGGACCTGATGGTTTTTGATGTTCGGCTTTCACTTGTTGACAAGTGAGACATTTTGCCACAAAATCTACTACATCACTTTTCATACCACTCCACCAAAACTGACGTCGAAGATCTTGATACATTTTCGTTCCTCCAGGATGAATTGTATAAGATGAATGGTGACCTTCCCGGAGAACGTTATTTCTAAGATTAGAAAAATCTGGTACATACAATCTATTCAAATATTTCAATCCACCGTCTACATGCAATTTCCATCCTTCAAGTGTCTCTCCATTCGTAATCTTAGTTCGAATGGATTGAGATAGAGAATCAGTTTGTTGTGCATCAATAATTTTTCCAATCAAAGATGGGTGAGTAACCAAATTACATAAATATGCACAATCTTCTTGCACTCCCACATACAAATTAAAGTCATAAAGAAATTCTATCATCCTCGACTTTTGATAATATAAATTAGCCACAAATCCTTGGGATTTTCTACTTAAGGCGTCTGCCACAACATTAGCCTTTCCCGGATGGTAATGTAACTCAAAGTCATAATCTTCTAAATATTCCATCCACCGTCGTTGCCTTAGATTTAACTCTTTTTGTGTGAATAAGTATTTCAAACTTTTATGATCAGAATAGAGTTCAAATCGTTCCCCGTATAGGTAATGTCTCCACGTCTTCAATGCATGAACAATGGCTGCTAACTCAAGGTCATGTGTCGGATAATTCTTCTCATGTGGCTTCAGTTGACGGGAAGTATAAGCAACAACTCGGTTTGATTGCATCAAAACACATCCTAATCCACGTAATGACGCATCTGTGTAAACTATGTAGCTAACACCAGTTTCTGGAATGATTAACACTGGAGACGTTGTCAATCGAACTTTTAATTCTTGAAATGATTCCTCACATTCATCAGTCCAAATAAATTTAACTCCCTTTTGTGTCAACTTGGTCATTGGAGCAGCTATTCGAGAAAAATCTTTAATAAATCTTCTATAATAGCCAGCCAAACCTAGAAAACTTCGTATCTCATGAACATTTTTCGGTTGATTCCAATTCAACACTGCTTCCACTTTTGAAGAGTCCACTGCAATACCTTTATTTGAAATAACATGTCCTAAAAATTTCACTTCAGTCAACCAAAACTCACATTTGCTTAACTTGGCATACAACTTATGTTCTCTTAATGTCTGTAAAATGATCGACAAGTGTTCTTCATGTTCCTTTTTGGACTTGGAATATATGAGAATATCATCAATGAACACAATGACAAACTGATCCAGATAAGGTTGAAAAACTCGATTCATTAAATCCATAAATGCAGCTGGCGCATTCGTTAAACCAAATGGCATAACCAAAAACTCATAATGTCCATATCGAGTTTTGAAAGCAGTCTTTGGTATATCTTCTGGTTTAATTCGAAGTTGATGATAACCAGAACGAAGGTCAATTTTTGAGAAATACTGAGCACCTTTCAGTTGATCGAATAAATCATCAATTCTAGGCAAAGGATACTTGTTCTTTATAGTAATTCTATTTAGCAAACGATAATCAATACAGAGCCTAAGGGTTTGATCACTTTTCTTAACAAATAATGCGGGAGCACCCCAAGGTGACGTGCTTGGTCGAATAAAGCCTTTCTCTTGAAGTTCTTGAAGTTGTTTTTTGAGTTCCCTCAATTCAGCCGGTGCCATACGATATGGGGGTATAGAAATAGGTGATGTGCCTGAACATAACTCTATGGAAAATTCTATTTCTCGAATGGGTGGTAATCCAGGTAAGTCTTCTGGGAATACATCAAGGAAATCCCTCACAATTGGAATATAATCAATTTTGGATTCGTTTATACCCTCAGCAATCATTTGTGCGATCAATCTCACATAATCAACATTTCCCTTATCCAAAATCGAATCAGGTTTCGAAACACTTTTATCTCCGTGGAAACTGAAATTATCTCCATCAGGGGTAGTCATAGTGACCAATTTCTTACCACAATCAATAATTGCTTTATTTTGCGAAAGTAAATCCATTCCAAATATCACATCATATTCTAACAATTCTAACAACACCAAATCACATTCAAGCTTATGATGTAATATATCTATTGTGGATGACCTACATACCCGATTGACTTCCACACAATTTCCCAAAGGAGATCCGATCAATAACGGATGTTTCATAGATTCAGACTCTAATCCAAGCATGGATGCAAATGATGTGGATATAAATGAATTTGTAGCACCAGGGTCAAACAATATCCTAGCCAAAGAATTAAAGACTAAAAATGTACCTTCCACCAATCCCGGATCTTGTTGTTCAGCAACTTGACCAACAACATACACTCGTCCTTGAGCAAGTTGTCCGGGTCTCCTAGCAGCTACTGGTGCCCTGGGTCTCCCTTGTGCAGGTTGTCCCCTTGGACGTTGTACCTGTTGATTAACAGGACCCCTAAATTGATTCTGTGGAGGTTGGTCCGGAGCACGATATAGTGGTGGTGATGCGTGGAATTGTGGTTGTGGAATTCTAGGCGCCTGGTTTATTTGCAACCTTGGACATTCCCTCTGGTAGTGTCCTAATTGTCCACAATGAAAACAAGGTCGACTTCGAATTTGAGCAAAGGATGTTTGATTCTGTTGAAAATGAGATGGAATAAACCTTAGGCGTTTACTACTTTGCCCTCCACTAAGGTTCTTATATCCGAAAGCTCTCTTAGAACCTAAAATCCTCTGTTCTGCCATTAAAGCACGATCAACAATCTCAGCATATTTTTTCAGTTTAAAAAGTTCAACTTTTTCCTTGATCTCCACTCTTAATCCTTCTTCCAATTTCGTTGCTTTAGTAGTCTCATCTGGAATCATGTAGGGTGCAAACCGCATTAATTCCTCAAACTTTGATACATACTGTGCCACAGTCATCTCATTCTGGCAAAGATTTGCAAACTCTCGAGTTTTCATAGCTCTCACAGTCTCAGGGAAATACTTCTCCAAAAATATAACCTCAAAGGCTGTCCAAGTTGTAATTTGAAGATCAGGATTAACTAAAACGGATTCCCACCAGTGATAAGCTTGTCCCTCTAAATAAGTACAAGCAATGGTTACTTTCAGATTTTCCGGAACCCTCTGATCATTCATCTTTCTCTTGATCTGACATAACCATTCCTCTGCTTGCATTGGGTTTGGGTCACCTCTAAATATTGAGGGTCGGGTCTTGCGAAATTCCCCTTGAATCCTCATTATTTGATCGCTTTCGCTTTCTTGGTGAGGTTCATGGTTATTTTGATTTGTCTCGCGAATCGCTGATGCCATATCATGAATAGCTAATAGTACTTCCCTATTGCTATCCGTACCATTATCGCCATGTCCTTCCACTTCTGCCATCTCTAAAATCAAAATTTTAACAAATAAATCTACCATAATAGTACTTTAAAGAACATATAACTTACAACAAAATAAAATAAGAAGTTTGTAAATTTGAAATACTGTTAATAGTACTAGTATACTAAATAAAGGGCGACAAATAATAGTAATACTTAACAATGGCTTCTTTAGTTGAGAACGCCCAACCAAAGTCCCACACATTTTTTTTTTTTTTTTTAATAGTTCCAAGCAAAGTTGATAACATACTACAAAACCGTGAGCCACCAAACAATTTCTTAATCTACAAATGAAGCAATCATTTAAAGAGATAGTAACACAGAAAGAGAGATTTATTGGCTATCACACTATGCTAAATAAACCAATCAATAATCACTTTTTCTATTTCTTTTCATACAACAATTCATTTAACATAGAACTACGCAAAATAACAGAATACAATACCAAAAACATAAATTAGACTATTGAGGTTAAAATTAAAACAAACACACATATTATACACTGATTAACCTATTGGTTATAGGTTAACATAAGTAGTCAACAACATAATTTACAAAGCTTTAACATGTTAAAAAAAAACTAATAAAAGTACTCTATAACTTCTGTTACGAACTTCAGCAAAACGCATTAAAGCCTATCCTCTAAAGGCTATTTCTTTTCCCAAAAGATCCATAAGGCTGCACACTATTTACACCAAAAATCAGCCATTCATATCAGTCCTTCACCGTAGAATATTTACACTAGTCACTTTCCAAACCTGAACTTAGTCTTCATTTAAATTAAACTGGCGTTCGGAAATTCCAACACTTTCAGAAGGTCCAGCCGGGTCCTCTTCAGGGTCCTCTTCATCATCAGACTCAGAATTGATGTTGATAATAGGTGGAGGAGTAACTGGTGGTGCAGGAACAAAAACTACACTATCAGATAAGTCTTCCGGAACTTCTGGGACAATTTCTTGAGCTGGAACTTGTGGAATATTCCCTGGAATTGGAACCTGGGGTAAATTAACACCTGGCGGAGGCCATATATTTCCACCTAGAGCTGTGACATGGTCCATAACCTGACCATAAAGGTTCTCACTAGACTCTATTAGAATGCGATATTGAGTCTTGATGTTCAGCGACCTATTCACATGCCTAACTATTTCCCGCTGCATCTCTGGCCTGTAAAACATCCTTCTGTGGTTGCTTTCATATGTATCATACACCAAATCCATAAAGGCTTCATTACGGAGGCGTTCATGGTACAAGTCTTCATCATAAGGCTCCAAACCATTAGGTCCTAACTTAAATCCTCCCCATGCATCATTACCATTTGCAGGTTGCATCTAAACATCAAAATATAAGGTTAGTAATCAAATAACAAACAAATATGTATAGTTAAATAGAACCTAGTGCTCTGATACCAAATTGTCACGCCCCAACTCAAGGATTAACATAGACCTTGATTTAGAACGTGATTCACACCTTAACTATAAAACTTAGCTAATATAATTAAAATGTGAAATGAAATAGAAAATAAGAACATATATAATTCACTGGAAATAAATTCAAGTGAACAACATAATCATTGATTAAACATTACAAACAAGATTACAACTTAGAAACTACTCAAAGTTCACACATGAGTAGCTCTTTATTCAAACAAGAGAGCAAAAGTAAGCAAGCTCATTTTTTTTTATTTTCTAAGTACATAATCCTATAATAGACAACAAGTTAAGTAAACTTCTAGGTTTCCGGTTCCATACCTGCAAAATTTAGTTAGGGTGAGCTTAAAAAGCTCAGTAGGGACATATACCTTTACAATTAAATAAAAGAGTTTGCTTAAAATGACAAAATAAAATCACAATTAAAATGGTGGAGAATGATGCAATGTAAACACTAACAATACCCGTTAATCCATATAACTAAACACCTGCACTGCACGTCCCATTCCGTACTTATACCACTTGATCCCCAGCTAATTATGTGAACTAACCCCCATCCCAAACATCCTAAAACTCCCTTTTGTTAGTCATCTTGCCTAAACTCTTTGTCGCCAATCCCGAATTACCCTAATGGAACTGTGCACTGGGCTTCCCGCCCGAGATTTGGTACCTGGCTTGAGTTTGGCTCAACTACAATAAAAAGTTAATAGCCACTACCTTAGATTCCCAAATTTCTTTCCAATAATTCCAACTTACCTCACAGCATGAACAATTATCAAGTTCCATTTATTTTTCCAATAACACAGATAATCAAAGATACCAACCTTTAAACCACATCACATTAAGAACAATTATACTCAAATAACAATCAAAACATTAATAAGATTCAATCACACACACACACACACACATATATATATAAGCACACCGGTTTAGTTAGTAGAAGGTTTCGTAACCCCCTACTCTTGTATTCGATTAGTTTTGTCCTCCAAACAACTTAATCCAAATGTAAAATATAAACAAGTGATATAAGCACAAGTAACACACTCTGTAACCAAACTAAGTGTTTAATCACAAATTAATATTTATATAAAGCAAATACACTAATTTATAAATATGATATCTCAAATAATGTCATTCAAATAGTAGTAAACAAATTTAGAAAGAAAACTGGAAAAAGAAATGGAATACTCAGAAAAACAAGAATTTGTATCCCCACAAAAAGCCGCAAAATCGCCTTTGGTGAACCAAGTTTAGGCTTATTTTTTTAATACTCAAAACTGAACTAAATGGTGCAAAATTATGTGGGTTTTGAAGCTTGTGTTGTGCACTTTAAAAGCATATAAAATTTGTAGAAAATGGAGCTATAAATTGAAGTTATGCTAGAAAGAAAATTGTGCCCCAAAACTCGGAAACCTGCCAACAAGCCGTCTGCAAATACACCAAGTTTGAAGGAAGTTTTGATCATTCAAAACTCAATGGAATTGAGTGAAACTGTTGGGTTTTGATCTCGATATATCTAGTTTAAAAACAAATTGAAATTTACCAAAAAGAATCCACAAGGACCTGGAAAACAATAGCCAAATAGGCTACTTGAAACTTGTTTTTCTCTCGCGTAAATTTCGCTCGTAATTTAAAACCCAGACACTTTTAAACTAACTTACAACTTCAAAACGAAACTGTAAAATCATGTTTATAACTTCTACATCAAATGTTGACTGAAAGATTAACAAGAAATTGACCTTTTGAACCAAACCCAAGAACAAGAAATTTGATCAATACACCCAATTCGAAAATTATCCAACTCTAACCTTTTTCAAACTAAAATAATTGAATGATAGATAACCCTAAATAAAACTCAGAACTCCAAATATACATCAAGGAAAATTTCAATTCAACTTACAGAAATTAAATTCAAAAATCACAATAAACAGAGAACAAAGAATTTACCCTTCAAATCTCTGAAACTTTCCTCCAAAAATCAAGTTCTCTAACTGTCGATTTCTCTGCCCCTAATGTTAACCCCTTTCTCTGTATTTCTGATCTCTCTCCCTGCAACCTCTTCAACCCCTTTTATAGTTTCCCCCTTTCTACTCCATCCTATGGCTACCATGACGATAATCCAGGTTTCTAGACTTTCCACCTCGTGCTTATAGACCTATGTGGCTCTTCTTCCTTCATCGTTCGCCACCTCCTACTTGGCTGCTTGGCTGCTTGGCTGCTTGCTTTCATCAAAGAGACAGAACGAGCGTCTGTTCTCAATTCTTTCCCTTTTTTTTTTTTTTTTAAACTCCTAAAAAAAAATTCCTTAAATTTAATAAATAAAATAACAATAATAATAATACTAAAATCTACTAAACTCAGAGCTTAGCTAAATAAATCAAAATTAAGCAAACAAAATATTACCTAAAAACAAAAATAATAAAATTTAACCCTTAATTAAATGAGGGATATTACATTCTACCCTCCTTAAAACAAATTTCGTCCTCGAAATTTAAACTTACCGGAATCAATGAAAAGTTCTGGGTACTTCGTACGCATTTCTGTCTCTAACTCCCATGTAGCTTCCTCTACATTGCCATGTTGCCACAAAACTTTGACTAATGGAATAGTCTTTGTGCGTAGCACTTGCGTTTTATGATCTTGTATCTGAATCGGTTTATCCTCAAATGATAGTTGTTCGTCCATTGTAAGTTCTCCCCAATCGATTACATGAGACGGATCTGGTTCATACTTTCTGAGCATAGAGACATGGAATACGTTATGTATATCTGAAAGTTGAGGAGGTAGTGCTAACTTATAAGCGACTTCGCCTATTCTTTCCAAAATTTCAAATGGTCCAATAAACCTCGGTGACAATTTTCCAGACTTTCCAAATCTTTTGATTCCTTTTCTTGGTGACACTTTCAAAAACACATTATCACCAACATCAAATTTTAGTGGTTTTGTTCTTCTATCTGCATAACTCTTTTGTCGACTTTGGGCTGTTAGGAGACGTTGCTTGATGACTTTGATCTTTTCAGTAGTCTCTTGTACATAATCAGGTCCTATTAACACAGTTTCCCCTACTTCTGTCCAACACAAAGGCGATCGACAAGGTCTTCCGTACAATGCTTCATATGGTGCCATCTGAATGCTTGATTGATAACTATTGTTATAAGCGAACTCTGCTAATGACAAATGATCTTCCCAACTTCCACCAAAGTCTAAAATGCAAGCTCTCAACATGTCCTCCAAAATTTGAATAGTTCTCTCTGACTGTCCATCTGTTTGGGGATGAAAAGCGCTACTGAAATTGAGTTTTGTTCCCAACGCCTTTTGTAAACTTCCCCACAACTTAGAAGTAAACTTAGAATCTCTATCTGACACAATCGAAATAGGAATCCCATGTAATTTTACTATCTCTTGAACATAAAGTTTCCCAAGAATTTCTGTGGAATAAGTGGTTTTAACTGGTAAGAAATGTGCAGACTTGGTCAAACGGTCCACAATAACCCATATTGCGTCTCGTTTTCTTAGAGATTTTGGTAAACCTGTAACAAAATCCATAGTTATATGATCCCATTTCCATTCTGCTACTGGTAATGATTGTAGTGGACCTGATGGTTTTTGATGTTCGGCTTTCACTTGTTGACAAGTGAGACATTTTGCCACAAAATCTACTACATCACTTTTCATACCACTCCACCAAAACTGACGTCGAAGATCTTGATACATTTTCGTTCCTCCAGGATGAATTGTATAAGATGAATGGTGACCTTCCCGGAGAACGTTATTTCTAAGATTAGAAAAATCTGGTACATACAATCTATTCAAATATTTCAATCCACCGTCTACATGCAATTTCCATCCTTCAAGTGTCTCTCCATTCGTAATCTTAGTTCGAATGGATTGAGATAGAGAATCAGTTTGTTGTGCATCAATAATTTTTCCAATCAAAGATGGGTGAGTAACCAAATTACATAAATATGCACAATCTTCTTGCACTCCCACATACAAATTAAAGTCATAAAGAAATTCTATCATCCTCGACTTTTGATAATATAAATTAGCCACAAATCCTTGGGATTTTCTACTTAAGGCGTCTGCCACAACATTAGCCTTTCCCGGATGGTAATGTAACTCAAAGTCATAATCTTCTAAATATTCCATCCACCGTCGTTGCCTTAGATTTAACTCTTTTTGTGTGAATAAGTATTTCAAACTTTTATGATCAGAATAGAGTTCAAATCGTTCCCCGTATAGGTAATGTCTCCACGTCTTCAATGCATGAACAATGGCTGCTAACTCAAGGTCATGTGTCGGATAATTCTTCTCATGTGGCTTCAGTTGACGGGAAGTATAAGCAACAACTCGGTTTGATTGCATCAAAACACATCCTAATCCACGTAATGACGCATCTGTGTAAACTATGTAGCTAACACCAGTTTCTGGAATGATTAACACTGGAGACGTTGTCAATCGAACTTTTAATTCTTGAAATGATTCCTCACATTCATCAGTCCAAATAAATTTAACTCCCTTTTGTGTCAACTTGGTCATTGGAGCAGCTATTCGAGAAAAATCTTTAATAAATCTTCTATAATAGCCAGCCAAACCTAGAAAACTTCGTATCTCATGAACATTTTTCGGTTGATTCCAATTCAACACTGCTTCCACTTTTGAAGAGTCCACTGCAATACCTTTATTTGAAATAACATGTCCTAAAAATTTCACTTCAGTCAACCAAAACTCACATTTGCTTAACTTGGCATACAACTTATGTTCTCTTAATGTCTGTAAAATGATCGACAAGTGTTCTTCATGTTCCTTTTTGGACTTGGAATATATGAGAATATCATCAATGAACACAATGACAAACTGATCCAGATAAGGTTGAAAAACTCGATTCATTAAATCCATAAATGCAGCTGGCGCATTCGTTAAACCAAATGGCATAACCAAAAACTCATAATGTCCATATCGAGTTTTGAAAGCAGTCTTTGGTATATCTTCTGGTTTAATTCGAAGTTGATGATAACCAGAACGAAGGTCAATTTTTGAGAAATACTGAGCACCTTTCAGTTGATCGAATAAATCATCAATTCTAGGCAAAGGATACTTGTTCTTTATAGTAATTCTATTTAGCAAACGATAATCAATACAGAGCCTAAGGGTTTGATCACTTTTCTTAACAAATAATGCGGGAGCACCCCAAGGTGACGTGCTTGGTCGAATAAAGCCTTTCTCTTGAAGTTCTTGAAGTTGTTTTTTGAGTTCCCTCAATTCAGCCGGTGCCATACGATATGGGGGTATAGAAATAGGTGATGTGCCTGAACATAACTCTATGGAAAATTCTATTTCTCGAATGGGTGGTAATCCAGGTAAGTCTTCTGGGAATACATCAAGGAAATCCCTCACAATTGGAATATAATCAATTTTGGATTCGTTTATACCCTCAGCAATCATTTGTGCGATCAATCTCACATAATCAACATTTCCCTTATCCAAAATCGAATCAGGTTTCGAAACACTTTTATCTCCGTGGAAACTGAAATTATCTCCATCAGGGGTAGTCATAGTGACCAATTTCTTACCACAATCAATAATTGCTTTATTTTGCGAAAGTAAATCCATTCCAAATATCACATCATATTCTAACAATTCTAACAACACCAAATCACATTCAAGCTTATGATGTAATATATCTATTGTGGATGACCTACATACCCGATTGACTTCCACACAATTTCCCAAAGGAGATCCGATCAATAACGGATGTTTCATAGATTCAGACTCTAATCCAAGCATGGATGCAAATGATGTGGATATAAATGAATTTGTAGCACCAGGGTCAAACAATATCCTAGCCAAAGAATTAAAGACTAAAAATGTACCTTCCACCAATCCCGGATCTTGTTGTTCAGCAACTTGACCAACAACATACACTCGTCCTTGAGCAAGTTGTCCGGGTCTCCTAGCAGCTACTGGTGCCCTGGGTCTCCCTTGTGCAGGTTGTCCCCTTGGACGTTGTACCTGTTGATTAACAGGACCCCTAAATTGATTCTGTGGAGGTTGGTCCGGAGCACGATATAGTGGTGGTGATGCGTGGAATTGTGGTTGTGGAATTCTAGGCGCCTGGTTTATTTGCAACCTTGGACATTCCCTCTGGTAGTGTCCTAATTGTCCACAATGAAAACAAGGTCGACTTCGAATTTGAGCAAAGGATGTTTGATTCTGTTGAAAATGAGATGGAATAAACCTTAGGCGTTTACTACTTTGCCCTCCACTAAGGTTCTTATATCCGAAAGCTCTCTTAGAACCTAAAATCCTCTGTTCTGCCATTAAAGCACGATCAACAATCTCAGCATATTTTTTCAGTTTAAAAAGTTCAACTTTTTCCTTGATCTCCACTCTTAATCCTTCTTCCAATTTCGTTGCTTTAGTAGTCTCATCTGGAATCATGTAGGGTGCAAACCGCATTAATTCCTCAAACTTTGATACATACTGTGCCACAGTCATCTCATTCTGGCAAAGATTTGCAAACTCTCGAGTTTTCATAGCTCTCACAGTCTCAGGGAAATACTTCTCCAAAAATATAACCTCAAAGGCTGTCCAAGTTGTAATTTGAAGATCAGGATTAACTAAAACGGATTCCCACCAGTGATAAGCTTGTCCCTCTAAATAAGTACAAGCAATGGTTACTTTCAGATTTTCCGGAACCCTCTGATCATTCATCTTTCTCTTGATCTGACATAACCATTCCTCTGCTTGCATTGGGTTTGGGTCACCTCTAAATATTGAGGGTCGGGTCTTGCGAAATTCCCCTTGAATCCTCATTATTTGATCGCTTTCGCTTTCTTGGTGAGGTTCATGGTTATTTTGATTTGTCTCGCGAATCGCTGATGCCATATCATGAATAGCTAATAGTACTTCCCTATTGCTATCCGTACCATTATCGCCATGTCCTTCCACTTCTGCCATCTCTAAAATCAAAATTTTAACAAATAAATCTACCATAATAGTACTTTAAAGAACATATAACTTACAACAAAATAAAATAAGAAGTTTGTAAATTTGAAATACTGTTAATAGTACTAGTATACTAAATAAAGGGCGACAAATAATAGTAATACTTAACAATGGCTTCTTTAGTTGAGAACGCCCAACCAAAGTCCCACACATTTTTTTTTTTTTTTTTAATAGTTCCAAGCAAAGTTGATAACATACTACAAAACCGTGAGCCACCAAACAATTTCTTAATCTACAAATGAAGCAATCATTTAAAGAGATAGTAACACAGAAAGAGAGATTTATTGGCTATCACACTATGCTAAATAAACCAATCAATAATCACTTTTTCTATTTCTTTTCATACAACAATTCATTTAACATAGAACTACGCAAAATAACAGAATACAATACCAAAAACATAAATTAGACTATTGAGGTTAAAATTAAAACAAACACACATATTATACACTGATTAACCTATTGGTTATAGGTTAACATAAGTAGTCAACAACATAATTTACAAAGCTTTAACATGTTAAAAAAAAACTAATAAAAGTACTCTATAACTTCTGTTACGAACTTCAGCAAAACGCATTAAAGCCTATCCTCTAAAGGCTATTTCTTTTCCCAAAAGATCCATAAGGCTGCACACTATTTACACCAAAAATCAGCCATTCATATCAGTCCTTCACCGTAGAATATTTACACTAGTCACTTTCCAAACCTGAACTTAGTCTTCATTTAAATTAAACTGGCGTTCGGAAATTCCAACACTTTCAGAAGGTCCAGCCGGGTCCTCTTCAGGGTCCTCTTCATCATCAGACTCAGAATTGATGTTGATAATAGGTGGAGGAGTAACTGGTGGTGCAGGAACAAAAACTACACTATCAGATAAGTCTTCCGGAACTTCTGGGACAATTTCTTGAGCTGGAACTTGTGGAATATTCCCTGGAATTGGAACCTGGGGTAAATTAACACCTGGCGGAGGCCATATATTTCCACCTAGAGCTGTGACATGGTCCATAACCTGACCATAAAGGTTCTCACTAGACTCTATTAGAATGCGATATTGAGTCTTGATGTTCAGCGACCTATTCACATGCCTAACTATTTCCCGCTGCATCTCTGGCCTGTAAAACATCCTTCTGTGGTTGCTTTCATATGTATCATACACCAAATCCATAAAGGCTTCATTACGGAGGCGTTCATGGTACAAGTCTTCATCATAAGGCTCCAAACCATTAGGTCCTAACTTAAATCCTCCCCATGCATCATTACCATTTGCAGGTTGCATCTAAACATCAAAATATAAGGTTAGTAATCAAATAACAAACAAATATGTATAGTTAAATAGAACCTAGTGCTCTGATACCAAATTGTCACGCCCCAACTCAAGGATTAACATAGACCTTGATTTAGAACGTGATTCACACCTTAACTATAAAACTTAGCTAATATAATTAAAATGTGAAATGAAATAGAAAATAAGAACATATATAATTCACTGGAAATAAATTCAAGTGAACAACATAATCATTGATTAAACATTACAAACAAGATTACAACTTAGAAACTACTCAAAGTTCACACATGAGTAGCTCTTTATTCAAACAAGAGAGCAAAAGTAAGCAAGCTCATTTTTTTTTATTTTCTAAGTACATAATCCTATAATAGACAACAAGTTAAGTAAACTTCTAGGTTTCCGGTTCCATACCTGCAAAATTTAGTTAGGGTGAGCTTAAAAAGCTCAGTAGGGACATATACCTTTACAATTAAATAAAAGAGTTTGCTTAAAATGACAAAATAAAATCACAATTAAAATGGTGGAGAATGATGCAATGTAAACAACCTTAACAATACCCAGATTAATCCATTATAACTAAACACCCAGGACCTCGTACGTCCCATTAGTGCCCTGCCACTTGATCCAGAGCGCTTAATTATGTGAACTAACCCCCATCCCAAACATCCTAAAACTCCCCTTTTGTTAGTCATCTTGCCCTAAACTCTTTGTCGCCAATCCAGTCATACTAATAGAAATGAAATGCCTTGTGGGCTGCTTTGAGATTTGAGGTACCTCTTAGAGTTTGGCTCAACTACACAAAAAGCTAATAGCCTTACCTTAGATTCCCAAATTTCTTTCCAATAATTCCAACTTCACTCTCACGGCATGAACAATTATCAAGTTCCATTTATTTTCCACACAACACGGATAATCGGCATACCAACCTTTAAACCACATCCACATTAAGAACAGTACCGAATAACAATCTGAAACATTAATAGATTAATCACACACACACACACACACACATATATATATATAAGCAATAATCCAAATTAGTTAGTAGAAGGTTTCCCCGGAACCCCCTACCTTGTATTCGATTAGTTTTGTCCTCCAAAACAACCCTGTCAAAGCGGAAAATATAAACAAGTGATATAAGCCTGAAGTAGCACACTTTCTAGTAACCAAACTAAGTGTTTAATCACAAATTAATATTTATATAAAAGCAAATACACTAATTTATAAATATGATATCTCAAATAATGTCATTCAAATAGTAGTAAACAAATTTAGAAAGAAAACTGGGAAAAAAATGGAATACGCCAAAAGCGATGCCTTATCCCCACAAGCTGCAGAAAATCAGCTTTGGTAGACAAGTTTAGGCTTATTTTTAATACTCAAACTGAACTAAATGGTGCAAACTTATGTGGGTTTTGAAGCTTGTATTCTAATACTTTAAAAGCATATAAAATTTGTAGAAAATGGAGTATAAATTGGAAATTATGCTAGAAAAGAAAGTGAGTCTCATGGAAACCCAGTTTTCCCATTTCTTCTGTCTGTGACTCATGGCTCAAGTTTGAAGGAAGTTTTGATCATTCAAAACTCAATGGGAATTAGTGAAAACTGTTGGGTTTTTTGATCCTCGATATATCTAGTTTAAAAACAAATTGAAATTTACTCAAAAAAGAATCCACAAGGACACCAGAAAACAATAGCCAAATAGGCTACTTGAAACTTGGTTTTTCTCTCTAACGAAATTTCGGTTTACGCAATTTAAAACCAGTTGCTTTTAAACTAACTTACAACTTCAAGCGAAATCAATCATGTTTATAACTTCTACATCAAATATGAGTAGAAGATTAACAAAGAAATTGACCTTTTGAACCAAACCCAAGCAAGAAATTTGATCAATACACCCAGTTAGAAAATTATCGACTCGCCTTTTTCAAACTAAAATAGTGAGTGATAGATAACCCTAAATAAAACTTCGAACTCCAAATATACATCAAGGAAAATTTCAATTCAACTTACGAAATTAAATTCAAAAATCACAATAAGCAGAGAACAAAAATTTACCACTTCAAATCTACGAAACTTTCCTCCAGAAATCAAGTTCTCTAACTCTCGATTTCTACGCCCCCAATGTTAACCCACTTTCATGTTTCCAAGTCTCTCTCCTGCCAACCTCTTCAACCCCCTTTTATAGCTTCCCCCTTTCTACCATCTATGGCTACCATGACGATAATCTAGGTTTCTAGACTTTCCACCTCGTGCTTATGAACTGTGTGGCTCTTAGCACTGTCATCGTTCGCCACCTCACTGCTTGTTTCCTTATTTAACACTTTCATCAAAGAGACGAGCAGGCGTCTGTTCTATTCTTTCCTCTTTTTTTTTTTTTAACTCTAAAACAAAATTCCTTAAATTTAATAAATAAAATAACAATAATATGTATGCTAAAATCCTACTAAACTCGAGCTTAGCCTAAATAATTCAAAATTAAGCAAACAAAATATTACCTAAAAACAAAAATAATAAAATTTAACCCTTAATTAAATGAGGGATATTACATTCTACCCTCCTTAAAACAAATTTCGTCCTCGAAATTTAAACTTACCGGAATCAATGAAAAGTTCTGGGTACTTTGTACGCATTTCTGTCTCTAACTCCCATGTAGCTTCCTCTACATTGCCATGTTGCCACAAAACTTTGACTAATGGAATAGTCTTTGTGCGTAGCACTTGCGTTTTATGATCTTGTATCTGAATTGGTTTATCCTCAAATGATAATTGTTCGTCCAATGTGAGTTCTCCCCAATCGATTACATGAGACGGATCTGGTTCATACTTTCTGAGCATAGAGACATGGAATACGTTATGTATGTCTGAAAGTTGAGGAGGTAGTGCTAACTTATAAGCGACTTCGCCTATTCTTTCCAAAATTTCAAATGGTCCAATAAACCTCGGTGACAATTTTCCAGACTTTCCAAATCTTTTGATTCCTTTTCTTGGTGACACTTTCAAAAACACATTATCACCAACATCAAATTTTAATGGTTTTGTTCTTCTATCTGCATAACTCTTTTGTCGACTTTGAGCTGTTAGGAGACGTTGCTTGATGACCTTGATCTTTTCAGTAGTCTCTTGTACATAATCAGATCCTATTAACACAGTTTCCCCTACTTCTGTCCAACACAAAGGCGATCGACAAGGTCTTCCGTACAATGCTTCATATGGTGCCATCTGAATGCTTGATTGATAACTATTGTTATAAGCGAACTCTGCTAATGACAAATGATCTTCCCAACTTCCACCAAAGTCTAAAATGCAAGCTCTCAACATGTCCTCCAAAATTTGAATAGTTCTCTCTGACTGTCCATCTGTTTGGGGATGAAAAGCGCTACTGAAATTGAGTTTTGTTCCCAACGCCTTTTGTAAACTTCCCCACAACTTAGAAGTAAACTTAGAATCTCTATCTGACACAATCGAAATAGGAATTCCATGTAATTTTACTATCTCTTGAACATAAAGTTTCCCAAGAATTTCTGTGGAATATGTGGTTTTAACTGGTAAGAAATGTGCAGACTTGGTCAAACGGTCCACAATAACCCATATTGCGTCTCGTTTTCTTAGAGATTTTGGTAAACCTGTAACAAAATCCATAGTTATATGATCCCATTTCCATTCTGCTACTGGTAATGATTGTAGTGGACCTGATGGTTTTTGATGTTCGGCTTTCACTTGTTGACAAGTGAGACATTTTGCCACGAAATCTACTACATCACTTTTCATACCACTCCACCAAAACTGACGTCGAAGATCTTGATACATTTTCGTTCCTCCAGGATGAATTGTATAAGATGAATGGTGACCTTCCCGGAGAACGTTATTTCTAAGATTAGAAAAATCTGGTACATACAATCTATTCAAATATTTCAATCCACCGTCTACATGCAATTTCCATCCTTCAAGTGTCTCTCCATTCGTAATCTTAGTTCGAATGGATTGAGATAGAGAATCAGTTTGTTGTGCATCAATAATTTTTCCAATCAAAGATGGGTGAGTAACCAAATTACATAAATATGCACAATCTTCTTGCACTCCCACATGCAAATTAAAGTCATAAAGAAATTCTATCATCCTCGACTTTTGATAATATAAATTAGCCACAAATCCTTGGGATTTTCTACTTAAGGCGTCTGCCACAACATTAGCCTTTCCCGGATGGTAATGTAAATCAAAGTCATAATCTTCTAAATATTCCATCCACCGTCGTTGCCTTAGATTTAACTCTTTTTGTGTGAATAAGTATTTCAAACTTTTATGATCAGAATAGAGTTCAAATCGTTCCCCGTATAGGTAATGTCTCCACGTCTTCAATGCATGAACAATGGCTGCTAACTCAAGGTCATGTGTCGGATAATTCTTCTCATGTGGCTTCAGTTGACGGGAAGTATAAGCAACAACTCGGTTTGATTGCATCAAAACACATCCTAATCCACGTAATGACGCATCTGTGTAAACTATGTAGCTAACACCAGTTTCTGGAATGATTAACACTGGAGACGTTGTCAATCGAACTTTTAATTCTTGAAATGATTCCTCACATTCATCAGTCCAAATAAATTTAACTCCCTTTTGTGTCAACTTGGTCATTGGAGCAGCTATTCGAGAAAAATCTTTAATAAATCTTCTATAATAGCCAGCCAAACCTAGAAAACTTCGTATCTCATGAACATTTTTCGGTTGATTCCAATTCAACACTGCTTCCACTTTTGAAGAGTCCACTGCAATACCTTTATTTGAAATAACATGTCCTAAAAATTTCACTTCAGTCAACCAAAACTCACATTTGCTTAACTTGGCATACAACTTATGTTCTCTTAATGTCTGTAAAATGATCGACAAGTGTTCTTCATGTTCCTTTTTGGACTTGGAATATATGAGAATATCATCAATGAACACAATGACAAACTGATCCAGATAAGGTTGAAAAACTCGATTCATTAAATCCATAAATGCAGCTGGCGCATTCGTTAAACCAAATGGCATAACCAAAAACTCATAATGTCCATATCGAGTTCTGAAAGCAGTCTTTGGTATATCTTCTGGTTTAATTCGGAGTTGATGATAACCAGAACGAAGGTCAATTTTTGAGAAATACTGAGCACCTTTCAGTTGATCGAATAAATCATCAATTCTAGGCAAAGGATACTTGTTCTTTATAGTAATTCTATTCAGCAAACGATAATCAATACAGAGCCTAAGGGTTTGATCACTTTTCTTAACAAATAATGCGGGAGCACCCCAAGGTGACGTGCTAGGTCGAATAAAGCCTTTCTCTTGAAGTTCTTGAAGTTGTTTTTTGAGTTCCCTCAATTCAGCCGGTGCCATACGATATGGGGGTATAGAAATAGGTGATGTGCCTGAACATAACTCTATGGAAAATTCTATTTCTCGAATGGGTGGTAATCCAGGTAAGTCTTCTGGGAATACATCAAGGAAATCCCTCACAATTGGAATATAATCAATTTTGGATTCGTTTATACCCTCAGCAATCATTTGTGCGATCAATCTCACATAATCAACATTTCCCTTATCCAAAATCGAATCAGGTTTCGAAACACTTTTATCTCCGTGGAAACTGAAATTATCTCCATCAGGGGTAGTCATAGTGACCAATTTCTTACCACAATCAATAATTGCTTTATTTTGCGAAAGTAAATCCATTCCAAATATCACATCATATTCTAACAATTCTAACAACACCAAATCACATTCAAGCTTATGATGTAATATATCTATTGTGGATGACCTACATACCCGATTGACTTCCACACAATTTCCCAAAGGAGATCCGATCAATAACGGATGTTTCATAGATTCAGACTCTAATCCAAGCATGGATGCAAATGATGTGGATATAAATGAATTTGTAGCACCAGGGTCAAACAATATCCTAGCCAAAGAATTAAAGACTAAAAATGTACCTTCCACCAATCCCGGATCTTGTTGTTCAGCAACTTGACCAACAGCATACACTCGTCCTTGAGCAAGTTGTCCGGGTCTCCTAGCAGCTACTGGTGCCCTGGGTCTCCCTTGTGCAGGTTGTCCCCTTGGACGTTGTACCTGTTGATTAACAGGACCCCTAAATTGATTCTGTGGAGGTTGGTCCGGAGCACGATATAGTGGTGGTGGTGCGTGGAATTGTGGTTGTGGAATTCTAGGTGCCTGGTTTATTTGCAACCTTGGACATTCCCTCTGGTAGTGTCCTAATTGTCCACAATGAAAACAAGGTCGACTTCGAATTTGAGCAAAGGATGTTTGATTCTGTTGAAAATGAGATGGAATAAACCTTGGGCGTTTACTACTTTGCCCTCCACTAAGGTTCTTATATCCGAAAGCTCTCTTAGAACCTAAAATCCTCTGTTCTGCCATTAAAGCACGATCAACAATCTCAGCATATTTTTTCAGTTTAAAAAGTTCAACTTTTTCCTTGATCTCCACTCTTAATCCTTCTTCCAATTTCGTTGCTTTAGTAGTTTCATCTGGAATCATGTAGGGTGCAAACCGCATTAATTCCTCAAACTTTGATACATACTGTGCCACAGTCATCTCATTCTGGCAAAGATTTGCAAACTCTCGAGTTTTCATAGCTCTCACAGTCTCAGGGAAATACTTCTCCAAAAATATAACCTCAAAGGCTGTCCAAGTTGTAATTTGAAGATCAGGATTAACTAAAACGGATTCCCACCAGTGATAAGCTTGTCCCTCTAAGTAAGTACAAGCAATGGTTACTTTCAGATTTTCCGGAACCCTCTGATCATTCATCTTTCTCTTGATCTGACGTAACCATTCCTCTGCTTGCATTGGGTTTGGGTCACCTCTAAATATTGAGGGTCGGGTCTTGCGAAATTCCCCTTGAATCCTCATTATTTGATCGCTTTCGCTTTCTTGGTGAGGTTCATGGTTATTTTGATTTGTCTCGCGAATCGCTGATGCCATATCATGAATAGCTAATAGTACTTCCCTATTGCTATCCGTACCATTATCGCCATGTCCTTCCACTTCTGCCATCTCTAAAATCAAAATTTTAACAAATAAATCTACCATAATAGTACTTTAAAGAACATATAACTTACAACAAAATAAAATAAGAAGTTTGTAAGTTTGAAATACTGTTAATAGTACTAGTATACTAAATAAAGGGCGACAAATAATAGTAATACTTAACAATGGCTTCTTTAGTTGAGAACGCCCAACCAAAGTCCCATACATTTTTTATTTTTTATTTATTTATTTATTATTTATTTATTTTATTTATTTTATTTTTTTAATAGTTCCAAGCAAAGTTGATAACATACTACAAAACCGTGAGCCACCAAACAATTTCTTAATCTACAAATGAAGCAATCATTTAAAGAGATAGTAACACAGAAAGAGAGATTTACTGGCTATCACACTATGCTAAATAAACCAATCAATAATCACTTTTTCTATTTCTTTTCATACAACAATTCATTTAACATAGAACTACGCAAAATAACAGAATACAATACCAAAAACATAAATTAGACTATTGAGGTTAAAATTAAAACAAACACACATATTATACACTGATTAACCTATTGGTTATAGGTTAACATAAGTAGTCAACAACATAATTTACAAAGCTTTAACATGTTAAAAAAAAACTAATAAAAGTACTCTAAAACTTCTGTTACGAACTTCAGCAAAACGCATCAAAGCCTATCCTCTAAAGGCTATTTCTTTTCCCAAAAGATCCATAAGGCTGCACACTATTTACACCAAAAATCAGCCATTCATATCAGTCCTTCACAGTAGAATATTTACACTAGTCACTTTCCAAACCTGAACTTAGTCTTCATTTAAATTAAACTGGCGTTCGGAAATTCCAACACTTTCAGAAGGTCCAGCCGGGTCCTCTTCAGGGTCCTCTTCATCATCAGACTCAGAATTGATGTTGATAATAGGTGGAGGAGTAACTGGTGGTGCAGGAACAAAAACTACACTATCAGATAAGTCTTCCGGAACTTCTGGGACAATTTCTTGAGCTGGAACTTGTGGAATATTCCCTGGAATTGGAACCTGGGGTAAATTAACACCTGGCGGAGGCCATATATTTCCACCTAGAGCTGTGACATGGTCCATAACCTGACCATAAAGGTTCTCACTAGACTCTATTAGAATGCGATATTGAGTCTTGATGTTCAGCGACCTATTCACATGCCTAACTATTTCCCGCTGCATCTCTGGCCTGTAAAACATTCTTCTGTGGTTGCTTTCATATGTATCATACACCAAATCCATAAAGGCTTCATTACGGAGGCGTTCATGGTACAAGTCTTCATCATAAGGCTCCAAACCATTAGGTCCTAACTTAAATCCTCCCCATGCATCATTACCATTTGCAGGTTGCATCTAAACATCAAGATATAAGGTTAGTAATCAAATAACAAACAAATATGTATAGTTAAATAGAACCTAGTGCTCTGATACCAAATTGTCACGCCCCAACTCAAGGATTAACGTAGACCTTGATTTAGAACGT
>JAEHOF010000119.1:17963-35824 GCA_018257905.1 Gillenia trifoliata | reverse complement strand
GCATGTGCGTGTGTTTGTACAACTCATTTAGAAATCCAATGACACCACTTTGGCAGTAGCGTAGGCGCGTGTAGGTTCTAATAGGGAACTTGCGCGTCAGCTGGTAGTGCTGGTGGGGACGATTGATTTTTGTTTTTTTAATATTTTTCTTGTTCTTACCATTAAAGTTTAAGTCATTTTCATTAAATAAAATTATTAAGATGTTTTTTTTAAGATTTAAAATTTTTATGTTTTCGTTAAGTTTCTCTTTAATTTCTGGGTCGAAAATTTAAATTTTCATTGATAAAGGAGGAATACAGTGCTATGGTTTAACCAAAGCTAAATCCATGCAAATTAAGCTCAACCATAGAGCAAATATTACAATAGGCTCAATACAAAGGAAAGAGAAAGAGCCCAGTTGAAGGAGGATCATCGAAATAGTCTGAGCGGGTGAATTGCTTCTAGAATCTTCTAGAATTTTCCGACAAATACCTACATGAACTCAGCATGGTGTCTCATTGCATTAAGAGATGGTGAGTTTCCCACAATCAAAATCAGCCTTCTTCAACACCAACATAGAAAATCTTGGAGCTAAAAACTTGTTCAAGAATGCTACAAGTTTTGCTTGACTCACCTGCATGAAACCAATCACATAAGCTGTGCCAATGAGATCAAAGCTTCTCCATCTCCTTTCATTGGCATACTTTTTCAACCCCATCTCAATCCTCTTATATTCCTCCATTTCTTCTTCACCTTTTTCTTTCATTGCTTGCCTTGAGTTTTCCAGCAAGGCCTCTGCAAGACACCTTGCTAATACAACTCCGTCTTCCAACGCAGCGCAGCCTCCTTGCCCAAGGTCCGGGGTCATGGGGTGGAGCGCGTCTCCGGCAACGCAAACACTGCCTTTGCTAATGTTTCCCCAAAGAAGCTCCCAAGGATGCCTATATCTCAATGGAGTGGATATAAGATCATCCAATTCAGTGTTTTCTATTACATGTCTTACTTTATCGGGTGCCTTTCCAAGTTTGCTTAGAATATATTGCTTCAATTGAGCTGGGTTCTCTTCCAGCTTTTTCTCTACAAGACATGAAGAGTAAACAAAAAACGTGACAAACTTTAGCGGAAATTCTCTCCCGCGCATTTTTTTTTCACGAGTGAACAGTTGAGATTTAACTAAACGAGATTTAGTTATATATCTAGCTAAACCGTTCTTTTTTGTCCTTTGATGTGCAGGAGAGCAACGCTCAGTAGCTGAAAATACACAATTATTCACAAGGTTTCTAAGTTGAGAATAAAAATACCACGACGTGATAACTAACAGTTCAAGGAACTGTATTTGGAAATAGGTGCACGAGTGATTAACTTCGTATTAGCACATGGAAGTACTTAAACAAAGGAAGCATTGAAGCGAGAAATGCTTACCTTGGTTAGAGGGAACCCAATTGTAGTACCAATAAACATTTTTATCATCACAAGGGAGGGCACCACATCTAACACCATCGCCAAAGAACTGCATCAATATGGGATCAAAACCATGACTGCTCTTGAAATTGTAACTGCCTCTAATAGCAGATCTCCCCGTATAGGCGGGCTGCTTGAACCCTAGCCATTTCACAACCACCGAGTTCACTCCATCACACCCAACCAAGGCCTATCAAGCATGGCATTGATATCAAAATACCAATACATATAATTCATAAAGTAGAGCATCCAACGTAAAACCAATTGATACATTCCCGAATCCCGATGTGGAATGTGCTCGCATTAAAGATAAGATTTGTCTACCTTGGCTTTAAGGGTGGTTCCATCAGCAAGATGCAGCAGCTTCAAGTAGCCTAATTCATCAATGGAAACCACCTTGGATGAGTACCTGATGGTGCCACTTGGGAGTTCATTTACAATGGCTTCCAACAAGAAGTTTCTTTTCAGGCAACGAGCTTCATGATCTCCGCTGCACGTACGTCATAAACACTCTCAGTTATCCATCCGAGCATGCTTGCATTTAAATCGATAAAACGATATTTGGGGGTTAAAGGTTATGCAAAAAATGAGATGCAGTGACTAGAGGAATAGTGGAATACAGAGCTATTGAGGGGATTAAGCAAATATTTGGCAAACTTACTTTTTTCCCTTGGCCTTATATGACATCTTTAACACAGGAAGCCCAGGAATTGTTGTGGAGGTCACATTCCTGCATTCATAAAATCTGCAGAAATCAGTTTCGTGCGGAAAAAAAAAACATCACGGCGATTCATTTGTACTGTTTGCTGCAATAATTTTACTTATTTATCAAACAAAGGGATATATTTATTTAAATTAACTCTTTTTGGTACTATATATACATCTTAATTTGGATCAACATAACGAAATAGTTCAAAGAATTCAAAGGAGATGACGCTCTCTTGTGTATATGTTGTGTTGTCAAAAGCATCCACACGCTATCTGATGAACGGCTTACATTGATTGACAGTTTAACATAACATATCAAAGTCTCTATAGCAAGAAGGGTGATAGAGTCGTAATATATTACCCTTGAAGCGTCTCATGTTGTTGGCGAAGAGTATCCCCAACACCAATGGCATCTAAGGCCTTCCATGCATTTGTCCATGCTGTGAATGCAAACCCTGTTGTCCTCAAACAATCTGACGATTCCAACACTAAGCTTCGAATCCCCAGCCTGAACGAAAAAAATTCAATTTTGCTTATTGCTTACAGTCAGATCGGGAACGATCAACATGTTTTAGTAGTAGTAATTAAAACATATTATTACCGAGAAAGGAGCATTGTGGTGATATTTTTCAGAAGTAGGGCAACAGAAACTATGGAAGCTTTCAAACCACAAGGTTTGCTTAGAACATAAAATTTGAGCAAAACACCAACCAAATAATTTCAAACATGTAAACCACCAAATGATTTCGGTTTTAAGTCCAAAACTTAGGATGTATACTATTAAGGCTTAATTAAGCATTTGCTCTCTGAAACAAAAATCGAGCCTCACTTTGCCCCCTGAAACTAAAAAATCGTCACTTAACCCCTGAAACCAACATTTGAATTTAAAACCATGCACGTGGTTTGCTTAGTTAAAACTCAAAATTGAAGCAGATTGCATAGAAAGATAGATCTAGAGAGATAGAGAAAGATAGATATAGAGAGAGAAAAAACCTGTGAAGTCCTAAGGATGTTGTAAGACCAGCAATTCCACCTCCCACAATCACAACATCTTCTTCTGCTGCCATGAGTGATGCTCTTTAGGATTTTACTCTGGGTTTTGGTGGGAAGCAGACTCACACCACATATATATATATACACACATACACACACACACACATATATATATATAAGAACTATGAGATGGAATTTTTACAATTTAGATTACAGTTTAGGTGTCATCTTTTTTCTTTTTGGTATTTAGTGCCATAGTGGGATTACTTTTCTTTGGTGGAAGCCATAGTGGCATTACAATTTGGAGGAGAAGGGCGGCAATCAAACTGCAATAATTCCACCAAACGCTTTATATTATTAGCAGTTGAGCACTAGGATAATATTATCTTGTTTGTTGGGTACTTTGTTTTATTGGTTTAAACAGTTGTTATTAGTTTGGCGGTATTCCTCTTCTCAATGTTGAAAATGTCTCAAATTCAAATTTCCTATGCGGTTGATGTTGAAAACGAAAGATTAAAGTAATTTAGTAACAAAATTAGAAGTAGGGTGACTCTGCAATTACTAAACTATCTTTCATATTATGCGATATAATTAGGATTACTTGAACTCAAATGACAATTAAAATACAGAGGAACTACATTGCTTTAAGAGATGCTGAGCTTCCCACAATCAAAATCAGCCTTCTTCAACAGCAACCCAGCAAGAAATGGAGCCAAACATTTGTCCCTCAAAAAGTTCATGACTTTCCCATTACTCTCCTGTAAAAAACCAACCACATAAGCTGTGCTGATCAGATCAAAGCTTCTCCATCTCCTTTCATTCGCGTACTTATTCAACCCCGTCTCAATCCTCTCATATTCTTCCTTTCCTTCTTCACCCGCCTTATCTTTTGTTTCACGCCGTGAGCTCTTCAACAAGGCCTCACTGAGACACCTTGCCAACACAACACCGTCTTCTAATGCAGCGCAGCCGCCTTGGCCAATGTCCGGGGTCATGGGGTGGAGTGCATCTCCTGCAATGCAAGCATTGCCTTTGCTGATGTTTCCCCATAGAAGCTCCCAAGGGTGCCTATATCTCAATGGAGACGATATAAAAGCATCCAGTTCAGTGTTTTCTACTACAGCTTTTACTTTATCGGGTATCTTTCCAAGCTTGCTTAACATGTATTGCTTCAGTTGACCTGGGTTCTCTTCTAGCTCTTTCTCTACAAGACATGAAGAATTAGCGAAAAATGTGACACACATTGATACGGTTTCTGAATTGCAACGAGAATGTTGTCTGAGATGCTAAGTCATAGTATGAAACATTGTCACGTTTGTCTTAATCGTAATTTTTGTAGTGAGATTGAAAGCTAAAAACAATTTCTGAAGCACACTAGTACAACAATGTGGTGGAAACGGTACAAAACCTAAGAATCCGTTCTAACTTTGAGCCTTAAAGGTATTGAAAGGAAGCATGGAAGCAAAGAAGTCTCAAGATTTTTGTGAAAGGCTTAATTACGTACCTTGGCTGGAGGGAGACCAAGTAATGTACCAATAAACAGTTTCATCATCGCAGGGGATGGCACCCGATCTAATGCCATTTCCAAAGTACTGCATAAACAAGGGATCGAACCCGTGACTGCTCTTGAAGTTGGCACAACCTCTAATAGCAGATCTTCCCGTAAAGATGGGCTGCTCGAAGCCAAGCCATTTTGCCACCACAGAGTTCACTCCATCACACCCCACCAAGACCTATATATTCAATCACAGCATTGATATCGCAAGCAAGTAGAGTTAGGTTGTCAGCACAATGCAAACTAGTCATGGTTTGTCTTTATGAAGAGCAAAAAGTAGCGACAAAAAGGCGAGATAAGTCTGCCTACCTTGGCTTTTAGGACGGTGCCATCAACGAGATGCACCAGCTTAAAGAAGCCCGACTCATCAATGGAAACCACCTTGGATGAATACCTGATGGTGCCATTTGGGAGTTCATTTGAGAGGGCTTCCAACAACAAGTTCCTTTTCACGCAACGAACTTCATGGTCTCCGCTGAACATCATTTACAATCTCAATCATCTGGAATATTACTTGAATTGTATGTTACATGTATGAAACTAGTACAGATACGAATAAAATAAATAAACATCTGATTTCCCAAAGGGTTAAAACACTTGGTGAAACGTACTGTTTTCCTTTGGCCTTGAATGACATCTCAAACGTTTGAATCCCCGTAATTCTCGAGGACGCCACATTCCTGCATTTTAACCTCTGCCATCAGTTTCATGCCCGTATGTACGTAAAAGAATAAAGTACCAACAAATATCACAAGAAGTCATTGCCTGCCTACCCTCGAGCTAGAGCAATAACGGTAAAAGTACTAGCTGGACTAGACTATCAAAAGCAAGCGTTGATCAACTTTTGAACACGCCCTTACCACTCAAACGAAACAATCTAAAAAAGAGACGGACTTCAAAAGGAACAATGTTCTCTTGCTAGACTGTGAATCGCGCATTTAAACAAGCATTAGCGCGAATCAATAATCGGAGACATAACATGTTAGATTGTATATATGTCAAAGAACATTTTGCAGACAGTAGAAATGGTTATAGCTAAGCTAGGGTGGATGTGAGATGTGAATTTAGAGAAGGTGACGATGCATGGAGCACTGGAATTACCCGTCAAGCGTGACATGTTGCTGGCGAAGGGTATCGCCAAGACCAAGGGCATCCAAGGCCTTCCATGCATTTGTCCACGTTGTCAATGCAAAACCTGTTGTCCTCAAACTATCAGATGATTCCAGTACTAAGCTCCTAATGCCCAGCCTGCACCAAAAATTACAGTTCTGCTCATAAATGACAGCAAGTAAAAATACGTACATATGAACATTAGCAAGTGTCTCAGTGCCTTGTCGGGCCGACGTACTCTAGGGCTATAGCCCATAGAGGAGCGAATTAAGCCGATATGATACTACTTAGGTCCATTAGAGAGAACTTTACCTATCTACACTAGGTACGTCACTGTGGCGGTATCTCAAACCAATAACAACGTATTTACTTTGTATTGCACTATTGGTTTTTCGGGCACAACGACAAGTGTCATAGTCGGTGCAAGTCCTTACCACCTTGTGTTTTAACTGTGTGTGTGTGTGGGAGAGAGAGAGAGAGAGAGAGGGAAACCTGTGAAGTCCTAAGGAAGTGGTGAGGCCAGAAATTCCAGCTCCAACAATCACAACGTCGACTTGCTCTACTACTAATTCCATTGTGGTTTTTGGTTTCACTTTTACTTCTGATTTTTTAGTGTGGAATAATAAAAGAGAAGCACAAAGAAATATATATATATATATATATATATGATATATGAACAATGAGAGGACGATTGGGATGACGGCCACAAGTCGTAATGAGTGTAAACTGACGGCCACAAGAGGAAGTTCATTCGCAGACAGACATCTGTATCAGTCGTGTTTGACTTCACTTCCCCCTTCTTCTTGCATTATTGATTTGCTTGTCAATGTCGACCTCAAAAGAGATAAGCAATTGAATGGTGCGGAGGCAGAATCAGATTAAGCACTTTTGTTCATAAGTGCTTTGTTAGGAGCGCTTTTAGTAAAATCATTTCTGGATATGTATTTGAAAGTGCATTGTGAAGAAGTACTTTTGATTGTCTTAAAATGCTTTTGGCTTTTCCAAAAGCGATACCAAGAGGCACTAAACATGATTTTGAAGTTAAAAACCGCAATAATATAATGGCTACCAAATACTTTGTAATCTTCCGAGGGATTAGCAGCCACTTTCAAGTATTAGAAAAGAAAACTCTTCATTACAGTTTGGCAGAAACTAGTGTCAAATGGGAATTGTTGTTCTTTTACTCGGATATGACGTTACGTATATGACGTTAGTAATACGTAGTACTGAATACTACTGCCTCTTTACCTATTAAAATTAGAGGTAAAAGAAAAGATACTAATCCAAGATATTAGATTGTCGTAGTATCTAGTATTTTTTCCACTTTTACTCGGGTGCAAGAATAACACTTTTACCATTTCAGCTACAAGCCCCTTGCAAAATATTGATCTGACCTAAAAACTACATATCGATTTGCGATTTTCATTAGGCTGTCAAGGGTGAAACTTTCAAAAATCGATTTTGCATTCGAACGTATAAAACACAATATTTGAGAAATCCTTCTTTACTAGCAAACACAGGACATTAGGCATGCGGCAATTTACTGAACAAATCCAGTTACAGCACCCATCCATTAACTAAGACCAAAAGAAAAACACAAACTGGAAAATTTAACAAATGAGAGCGGCAATCGGTCTACAAACCAGTATCTGTAAATTCACACTGGCTGTAAAAATTTCCAAGTGACCTAAATGGCATCCTTTCTTCTTTCGCACAAAGCCCTGGCGATAACAATCCATTAAAACGCTCACATGAAAACTGGACCAAAATTTAAAGGCTACCACCAACACGGCATGCACCAGCTACTTTTTCTACATTTGCTATTTTATCCTATCTGCTTTCCGGGAATTTAGCCTCGTAGGTCTGGGGCAACTGCACGAATAAAAAACAGACATTTTCATAAAAGACAATACGAAGCAAAATCAATAACATAAGTGGTCACCAAAAATATGAAACTACCATGAACGTTGCCTCGATCATCTTTCCAGCAAACCACCTTCCATGGAGAACATGTCGAGCACTAATAGCAGCTTGTGTATCTTCAAATCGTAAGTACACATGTCCAGCAGTATTCCTGCTTATTGACAAGAATGTGAGTCAGATATATACAATAGAGCGAAAGGGACTTTTAACTAATGCCAACAAAACTTACTTGTCCACATATATATGCTTCAAAGTCCCGTATTTTGAACACTCCTCCTGAACATCATCTTTAATGTCCAAGTCAAAGTTTGGTTCCGACTGCTCAAAAACCAAGACAAGAAGTTAAATAAATGGTATAAAAGAAAATTTAAAAAAGAATTACAAAAATCTATATTTATCCACCACCAACCTCAGCTGTGGGATCAAACATATTTTTCAACAGTAAACATTCGCTTGGAACACCAACTGTATCTACAGAAGGAAGAGTGGCTGTTGGAATTTGAAGCCCTGCAACACCAAGTCCAGCAAAACCAGGAACAGAGGTAATGGGAGGAACAAGAGAAGAAACCCCTGGCGCAGCTCCCATAATTGGTGCCATCGGTAAGGAAATGCCAGCGCTATTGACAGCGGGTGTGCCTAAGGGACCAGCAATACTGCAGCAAAGCCAATGTAAGACTAATGAAAACAAATCAAAGTACACTAACGTGCTCAGAAAAGACAAACCTTGGTGCAGTTCCGCTACGGTCCAATTTCTGCATAAGCATTGCCCGAGAGCGCGCATTCAATGACTGTAAGATTATCAAAACACGTCAATTGCCTTCAATTAGGTCAAGCAAAAAATTATGCAGTGCAGACACTCCTTGTAGTAATCTCTTTCTATTCCAAACTACCCTTTGCTTTGTAGTGCTGATGTCAGCAATGCCTTGAGAGGCAATGTACATCTTACTAGTTAAAGCAACAGGGAGAGAAAAAGTGCCGAAACCAGTAAAACATTAACATAATTCATGAATGGTAAGTTATTTTGAATCACAAAGCATACAAAACCATCTGAAATGAGCGATATTACTAACCAAGCCACCGCCTTCATCATCATCAAAATCACCAGCATTTGCTCCAAGATCTTGCATTCCAGCTTGGTCTGTAACAGCTGACACCTAAATAAAAAAAGAATGAGGATTCCGGTAAATGAACTTCCAGTAATATTTATTCAAGTTAAATCATCCTTTGAGAAAATTGTATGGGTATACATTTAAGTAGCAATGCAGTGACTTTCTTTCAAAAAACTGAATCTAAAGCAACAGTCTAAGTGGCACATCACCACAACACATTCAAATATTTCAACCACAAAAGCAAAAAGGCTTTTCCACTCATTCAAGACAATACTAATAATATCATCAACTAGTGCTTGTAGTTATCTAAAAAATTACGTTCAGCATTCATGTGGACATCATGAGGAGTTCACCACATCATTTACGTGTTACCCAATGTGCACATTAAGAAAACACGAGCTCATGCGCTATCGCACAGTATGCCTACTGAGTTCCGCTATTCACAGTGATCACACTGTATAAGCATCACTAATTGACAAGAGGAACTAACATATCAAGCACCACTCATCCCACTATAAGCATCAAAGACAAGATGTCGAAGAACAAACACACAGCCTAATTGATGAATTTGGAAAAGAGTACACAACGCGAGCATATCTTATAACAATATGATAAAGTGCCATTACCTTAATTACTCGACCTGCAATCTCCAATTGTCCATTCAAACTCAGAGCATTTCTAGCATCTTCTAGACGTGCAAACTGCATGGAAGTAACCAATTCAATGAGTTTGATTTATTCAATACACTTGCAAGAAATCACATCAAGCACCTGGTAAGGACACTAGAAGGAATTGGTGTGCTACAATAACTAAAGTGGGAAAAAAACTCGAATGGACTTGCTCTTTTTTTTTTCTTTTTCTTTTTTTGTATTGAGCCTTTGTATTGGGTTTATTTTCTGATTGAAACATTGGCCATTTTTTCAATAAGAAATATGAACTAATAGTCAACCCAACTCGGCTTAAATAGGTTGATTTGCCTCAGTTATTATTATTATTATTATTCTGTCTGCATTTCGCGTTAACTTAATCTGACCCAACCCATGCATGCACCGAACAAATGATTTGGCAGAAGGGACAAGACTATCGGTAGTCCAGTTGGAAGTTTTAAATCCCCTTCTTCTCAGTTTGACTTGGGAAGAAACTGGGAAGACTAAACTATATTCTTTTTTCATTATGGTGCGGTCCAAGACCCAATGAAAAAAGTGTCCATTTGTTTAAAGCCAATTCTAATTTCCAACTCAGACTACAAGAACCAGCATACATATTTACACTTGCATTAATATTCTATACAGACAAAAAAAAATATATTATATCCATCGTTGGTTAAGTTGCAAGTTCAAGTCAAACAGACCTGCACAAATCCAAAACCTTTGCAGTTATTAGTTTCATCAAGAGGCAACTGAACCAGTTCTACAGGACCAAATGCTCCAAAAACCTGTATGCAATTAAAGGTTGAAATAATCAAGTCAAAATACACAAAACATCAATAATTCCAACGGAAAAAATAGGAACTGTGAATAGAAGTGCTCAAAAAAATTATCATAACCAAGAGCAAGCTCGATTATCTAACATAATGAGATGTCAACATGAGAACCAAGTCAGAAAAGTACTCACCTGGCGGAGATCATCTTCTTTTATATTGGTATGGAGATTCCCAACGTACAGCCTTCTAGCTCCACCAGAATATGGGCCTATCATCCCACCTGGTCCAGTGATAACAGATGTTGTTGACTGAACTAGATTCTTCTCAGCCTCTGATGGCTTCACCATCACTGGTTGACTAAGAAGAGGCTGACCAGAGAGTGCAATCGCCATAGGTACTGACATCGCATCATAAAACTCAATATACCTACAAGCTAGACAACATTAGATCCTTGAATGATTTAAACTAACTGCCACATACAGATACATGTTAGCTAGATTTTACTGCAAGTTCCAAACACAGTTCAAATAAGGGGAGAGAAAAATGTCCTTTACATGATCATCTTGATCAGTTGGAATAACCTACACTATGTGCACTGCATTTAGACAAAGGAGACCTGTATCATTGTAAATGTTGTGCGATGATGGTGCAAAATTCTAGCATTGTGAATAATCTACTAAAGCCGCGTACTGTGCAAGAAAATGTAAATAAAGAAAGTACGCCCCTCGAGATGGAAGAACTGGCAGCCATTCCAAAACCAAATTCCAACAGTGATCAATCGAATTTAAACAGGATAGTCTTATTTGCACCACAGAATGTACTCATAGTTTCTTGTCAACAAAACCAAATGACTTCAAACTCACACACCATCTTAAACCCTACCAGCGCCTAATGTGTAATTCAATTCTTAAAGTGAACTTCTCTTAACGACCAAAGCTTTTGTCACCAAGATAGAAGAAAACCTACCCAACTCCCTTTGAACGTCTTGAATTGCGATCCATAATAAGACGTACATCGCGGACCTGAAACACAAATCACAGCTATTAAATAAACAGTGATAAAAATACACTTACAATTAAAGCCACAGAAAGACTTGAATAGAATATCAAAGCATTATGGGTTTCCAGTTATCAGTTTAGTTGAAGCAAGGACTGAATCGACAGCAAATTTAAGCTGTCTAGAATATGGTGAAAGATACAGGTTCCCCAGTACACCTTTCTAGCATGTATATGTTAGATATTAAGCTGTTTTTGTTACAAATTTTGCAACTTCTTAATTAATATAAGGCAGAATCTTATATTGTAGAATCAAGAAGTCTCTTTTAGCTAAATAGTGTAGAATCTTTACCCTCTGTGATTTGTTAAATGAACATGATATAAATCAATGTGAAATGTACAAACCTTTCCGGCCCTTGAGAAGAATTCATATACATCTCTTTCATCTGCCTTCAGACAAATCTATCAAAGTTGTTCACCAAAATGTTGTTGTTAAGAAATAAGAATATGGGAGATAGAAGTTCAAGATAACACAATAGAACGCATATACCAACATATTTGCTATACCTGATAAGCAAATACTGTCCTCTGATCTCTCTCAGGATCAGCCTCTGGTTCTGTCCCTTCTTCCTTTTTGTCTTTATGTCTTCTGCAACACAGAAATGAGAAATTGACAAACAATTGTATTGTTATTGACAAAATATTAATGACTGTGAAGAACACGTCAAGAAAGAACATGTAAGGATCAACATAGAATATCCTTGGATCCTGAAATTGAAAAAAAAATCCCTTAATTTGGCAAAGAAAACAACCTGAATGATAAATAGAAAGGAATCTGTTATTGAATATATAATTAAAACCAATCTGGAGTACAATATGTCAATTGAGTGAAATTGGAATATTGATTTTAATTGCTAAGCAGGTAATGCATGCAATCCAACTTCAAAAAATGAATTAACAGATTGGTACCTTCTATGCACAATAAAATGTTAAATGAAACGGCACCATCAAGTTGTATGGATGGCAGTACCAAAGGACCTAGTTGCAATTATTTGGAACCTGTTAGAAGCTTTTATCCCACAAAAAGAATCACAAACACACAGAGCAAACTGATAACCCTATAAACTGAAAACACATACTATATCTATTTGCAGTCACACCCAAAACGTCATGTTAAAATGATGCAATTTTTTTTAACTGCAACTCTCAAAGAGAGCTTAAAAAATACTGAATCCAAAGGTGAGACCTGTAAGATGAGCAATCTGCATAAGTTTCCCATGTGAGGGAATAAAAGCTTGCATGTGAGTATAATTTTTTGTACCTATACACAGACACATTAAATAAAATAATAGCAGGTATCTAAGCTTGCAAAGGAAGACCACAAAAGTCCTCTCCAGAGCCAACGATCACAAAAAACACAAAAACTTTCAAAGGTTGCAAAAGTCAGCCTAAACCCTAAAGGCAAGCCATCAAACACGTGAAAATAATTATACATATATACACACTAAGAAATCAACAGCTTGTAACCACTGAAAACTGAATTTCCCACAAGCATCAGAAGATGAGGTGCTTCTCTAAGCAAAGCAAATCTCTCCCCCCCACCAGCATTTCTGCAACAGAATAAATATAATTAAGCAACGGAGTTCAGAGGGGGAGGATAACGAAAAGCATTACATGACATCACCACCATAGTCAAAATCTCCAACATTGAACCCTCAATCTTGCATTGCAAGCTTCTAAATAGAGTCCAGAAAGTTTAGAAGAAACATCTAAGACCCATGACCTGAGCTGTGCCTGGCCCAATTGCCAGAAAGACCATCTGAAGATTGCTCTAGCATATCTGCGAGTTCCCAGAATCTAGTGTTCAATATTCAGAATTTCTAAGGCTGTTAAACATAAGTAACTTATGAAGCTAAGTATGACTAACTGAGAATATTCATTTAAACAAAAGCATGAACCCACTTATCCAAGCTAGAAAAATACTTGGGAGGAAAGAAATAACAATCTATGGCACACACAGAAAAGGTGACTATATGTTCAAAATGGATACAGTTCCACATCCAGCACAGAACCCATGTGAAGCAAGGCTGAATAAAAAAACAAAAGGCCAGCAACTTATCAAACTGTTGAGCAATCAGAGACTACAAATAAGTACACAACTGGTTCACTTTCAACTCAAGTGAGTTGACCACTTAGCAAAATGAAAGAAAGTTAGTTACCAAAATGCAGTTGGACATATGCAACTTTTTTCTGCAGACAAAGTCTCCATCAACTAAAATGTTCCTGCAATGAACAGGATTCCTTTTTTGCGGATTAATTTCTCCCCAAGGTTCTTACCAACACTATAAATACAAAGCAGCTCTCCAGTTTCAGAGGCATCAAAAACAAAAAACTTAATTGAAGTTCAACCTAGAAAATCATCAGAGGCATTGGTTCTACTGAGTTCTGACCATATTCAGCTCAGTTTTAACTGAAGCCCAAATATAGTATTCATGGGTTTGTGATGACACTGAGACACCACAAAGAGCAAATATAGCATATAATACACAAACACAAACACCCTAACCATCAGCCCTTTCCCGAAATTGTCACATCGATACTGAAGTGCGCAGAGCAACACAACTAGATGATTACCCCAAGAACCAAAAATGCTCCCATTATAAATGGAAAGTACAACTAAGGAGAAAAGGGTGGAGAGGAAAAAACAGATGCCTGTCACAGGTCCCAACACCAATGTAATCCACAAAAGTCACTCATGGAAAACAGCCCATTTGTATTTGTCGCATACAAATATGCATACATACAAAAGAAGAAAAAAGAGCAAAACTAGAAGCAGATGTTGACGCCACAAAAAGGCTTGGAAGACACTAGTAATATAAATTGAACCAACAAAATCCTGACAAAGGAATCTCAGTAAATGCCTCTTCAGCCTCGCTAACAGATTTACACAAATGGTTTCCGCCATAACTTTTTGAAGAGTGCTTGGTCCATGAATCATAATTTCAACAAAATTGAGAACAGAGGCTGCTCACATTGTTCCAAGATATTTCAGAGGTCCAAAATTTAGCATCAAACATACTTAGAGGTGCATTATTCTTTGAAGCATGAGCTCCTCAAGTAAAAGCATAATATACTCTTGAACTGCTAAAACTACAGTATCCTATCATCCTTTAGATCCCTGATTTCATAAAATAGAAGGGCTCTGATGCATTATTCCAAGAGCAATCCCTTTAAAATTCATATCTAAAAAAGGGCTGCAATGTCTCTCTCATATGAACTATTGTCTAAATCAATTGGGAACAGAGGGAGAGCTCCACCCAACATTATTTTATAAATAAGTATATGCATCCTCTCCCAAAAATAGGGCACGTTATTATGAGAAACAATATCATTCCTCCGAAAGTATAATTATTGTAATCCAGTCCAAGTTTAGAGGGTGGAAAAACAAGTCAAAGATGCCTAAGTTGATATTTCTTCACCCAAGTAGCATATGAACTTTCTATAAAATGGAGTTCAGTATCCAAATTCAGTTCAACCGCAGATAATTTGGGATTCACTTATGCGATTAATATGCACTGATAGTAAAAGCTCATGTAATGACTTGCCATCAGTAATTTCCACTGTGCTACAAAGGATTGTGGTCATCCAAAAATAAATTATATAGTCTAACAAAGAATTTAACAGCCACAAGACTAAACTATATGAATCGAAAGAATACCTGTTTTCTTTTTCCCGCTCCCTCAAATCCTTCTCCTTATCTCTTTCTTTATGCTCCACCTCCCGGCTCTTTTCTCTTTCTTCCCGATCACTTCGATGCCTTTCTGAATGGCTCCTGCTTCGGCGCGACCGCTCTTTATCCTTCTCCCGGTCCCTGTCACCCTCGCGGTCACGTTCTCTCCGGTCTCTATCACGATCAGAATCCCGCTCTTTGTCTCTTTCCCTGTCTCTCTCCTTACCATTTCTTTCCTCCCTTTCTCTGTCTTCCCTACCTCTATGATCCCGGCTACTCCTGTGGCGATCCTTTTCTCTGTCTCTGGACTGTGAGCGGTGACGAGAAGATCCCCTCTCTCTGTGCCTATCATTATCACGTTCGCGTGACTCATCTCCAGATTTTGAACGCTTTAAGTGACGTTCCTCATCGTGACTTTTCTCGTCACCTTTATGCCTTGAACTTCGGCTGCGACCTTTCTCTCCAGATTTCAAAGCTTCCTCACTACCATTAGCAGTTTCCTTTGATTTCGGGGGTTCAGGATTTTCAACTGTTTTCTCTAAATAATCATACTCGTCAAAATCCATCAGACCTTTCTTCTAATCAGACAATGTAACACAAATAACCTCACAGGTAAACCTCAGTTCTGGCGATATCTGCAACAATTCGAAAAAAAAATCAATGAACAGAACAATGAGCTTCTAAGCACTAAGCCTGCAGTTAGCCGAAAGTAACCAAATTTAAACATTTTAACTCTATACTTTCTACACTTTGCACAACCCCAATAAACCCAATATAAAATCAAATTTTAAAGCATAATTCTCCAATAAACTGAGTTCTCATGAAACTATAATTTAACAAATTTCCAGATTTATAACACATAACCAAAACCTTTATTTTTACCCGATTTTAAACGAATTACCAATCCCAAAACCCTAAAAGCACATTAAAACATGATAAAAGCAACTAAACCATGACCTAATTCGCAATTCCAGCCTAAACCATATACCTTTTGAGTTTTAACAATTCCAAAAACCGCAGGAAAACCTACAACAAAAGTCCATGTTTCCCTTCTACCATCTCCTAACCCCAAACCCTAAATTCATCAATAAACAAACACGGTGCTAGGGTTTTACTGCGAGCTCGAAATCTTTACCTCCAGTGGAGCTACGAGTAGAAGAAACAGCAAGAAGAAGAAGGAGGAGGAAGCGAAGAATTGCAGTTGCAGAGACGCAGACGCAGACGCAGACGAAGTGAGAGGTGACTGACTGTGTCTGTGTGGGTTTGAATTGAGAGGTGAGAGGATTTTGTCCGAGCTTGAATTTGAGGGGGTGAGTCTCTCCGACTCTCTCGCGCTCGCGCTAGGGCTAACTGTGTGTGCACTAAAAAGGGCACAATTTGGGCGGCACGTGGTATATATATGGGCTGGGGACCCGGGCCTCATTTGGTTGCTTTGTTTTAAGCGGGTTCGGAGCCTTGAATAAAGTGTGGACTGTGTAACATGGGTTTGGATCCACTTAGCGTAAGGGCCCAATGGGCTCCTTTCAATTTTCATGTAGTAAATTAGGAATAGAGAAGTGATTTCGGTTCTTCCCTTTTTAACTATGTCTCTTGATTTTTTATTGATTTGTTGAATTTGATTTTTCTTGAGATATACCTTTTTATTTGGTTTGAGTTGGGTTGGGCACGGTTTGGTCCCATTGGTATATTGGTCAAACCAACCACCTCACAAACGTCGATGCTGAAAAACTTACTACGTTGAGACTGAACTGACACAATTATTTGCCGCTTTCTCCATTGAAAAGCTTATTCGGCCGGTTCGATTCTCAATTCTCGACAATATCCGTTGAGATCTTGGATGTGGAGTGCCGAAAATGTCTTGTCAAGACGTGTGCATTTGTTTGACATCAACGAAGGATGTGGAGACATCGTCCCCTTACAGACAAATTCGAATCTCCCTCCCATATAGTTCAGAATATCGTTCCACAAGAAAAAGAATAATGAATATATAACGCGCATGTCATGTGAGACAGAATCCACTTGCATGGATGAATCTAACAAGAATCCACAAGATTCTAAGATATAATTATATGAGAAAAACTAAATAGAGAATTGTTATAACACTCCAAAATAATCATCCAACACTCATCCTTGAATCAATATGTCATATTTTACTGATTCAGATTCCAGTTGCAGTTTATTGACATGCATAAAGATTAAAGAATATTAAACCTTTCATCCAATCTCAAAATTTCGTTTGGGCCTGCAAACCCACCAGGCACAAAAAATGAATTTTTAAGGGGAAGACAATTTTCCGGTCATCTCAAATTAATGGGTTAATACAATGACTACTTATTTCTACCACCATACACAAATAATATATTTCTGAAATAATCATCACTTCATCGTATATAAATATTATGCCTGCATCCTAGTTTGGCTTGGGTATCCTGTTTGGGGTCTCACTTGAGCTTTCTCTACTGAAGATCCCGAATCCTCGCTGTCCAACATTGTCCGTGCCTGTGCCTGGTCTTTGGCTACTATCAGGTCTTGAACCGGGCGAATTTGAATTTGATGGGAGCCTTTCTGATAACCCTTGTCTAGAGGGAGCGTCACCTTTCGGATTGCTAAATATCCCGAAACCAAGTCCTGGAGTACGGGGAGCACTAGGACTCGATGGTGCTTGCTTGGGGATATCATTAGGTGGAGGATTCAAGTTTCTAAATACAGGTGCATTCGTCTGAGCTTGCCTGGGTTCTTCTCCCACTGGTGAGAAGGGTGGCGTCGGGGTTCCTGTTCTTTGATATGAAGTATGGGGCTCCCTCATTCCCGGGTCCCTATTATCCATGCCTCTTGTTGGTGAGAAAGGCAAGTCTGTTGGTGTTCCTGTTCTTTG
>JAEHOF010000119.1:0-17863 GCA_018257905.1 Gillenia trifoliata | reverse complement strand
GCATGTGCGTGTGTTTGTACAACTCATTTAGAAATCCAATGACACCATTTTGGCAGTAGCGTAGGCGCGTGTAGGTTCTAATAGAGAACTTGCGCGTCAGCTGGTAGTGCTGGTGGGGACGATTGATTTTTGTTTTTTTAATATTTTTCTTGTTCTTACCATTAAAGTTTAAGTCATTTTCATTAAATAAAATTATTAAGATGTTTTTTTTAAGATTTAAAATTTTTATGTTTTCGTTAAGTTTCTCTTTAATTTCTGGGTCGAAAATTTAAATTTTCATTGATAAAGGAGGAATACAGTGCTATGGTTTAACCAAAGCTAAATCCATGCAAATTAAGCTCAACCATAGAGCAAATATTACAATAGGCTCAATACAAAGGAAAGAGAAAGAGCCCAGTTGAAGGAGGATCATCGAAATAGTCTGAGCGGGTGAATTGCTTCTAGAATCTTCTAGAATTTTCCGACAAATACCTACATGAACTCAGCATGGTGTCTCATTGCATTAAGAGATGGTGAGTTTCCCACAATCAAAATCAGCCTTCTTCAACACCAACATAGAAAATCTTGGAGCTAAAAACTTGTTCAAGAATGCTACAAGTTTTGCTTGACTCACCTGCATGAAACCAATCACATAAGCTGTGCCAATGAGATCAAAGCTTCTCCATCTCCTTTCATTGGCATACTTTTTCAACCCCATCTCAATCCTCTTATATTCCTCCATTTCTTCTTCACCTTTTTCTTTCATTGCTTGCCTTGAGTTTTCCAGCAAGGCCTCTGCAAGACACCTTGCTAATACAACTCCGTCTTCCAACGCAGCGCAGCCTCCTTGCCCAAGGTCCGGGGTCATGGGGTGGAGCGCGTCTCCGGCAACGCAAACACTGCCTTTGCTAATGTTTCCCCAAAGAAGCTCCCAAGGATGCCTATATCTCAATGGAGTGGATATAAGATCATCCAATTCAGTGTTTTCTATTACATGTCTTACTTTATCGGGTGCCTTTCCAAGTTTGCTTAGAATATATTGCTTCAATTGAGCTGGGTTCTCTTCCAGCTTTTTCTCTACAAGACATGAAGAGTAAACAAAAAACGTGACAAACTTTAGCGGAAATTCTCTCCCGCGCATTTTTTTTTCACGAGTGAACAGTTGAGATTTAACTAAACGAGATTTAGTTATATATCTAGCTAAACCGTTCTTTTTTGTCCTTTGATGTGCAGGAGAGCAACGCTCAGTAGCTGAAAATACACAATTATTCACAAGGTTTCTAAGTTGAGAATAAAAATACCACGACGTGATAACTAACAGTTCAAGGAACTGTATTTGGAAATAGGTGCACGAGTGATTAACTTCGTATTAGCACATGGAAGTACTTAAACAAAGGAAGCATTGAAGCGAGAAATGCTTACCTTGGTTAGAGGGAACCCAATTGTAGTACCAATAAACATTTTTATCATCACAAGGGAGGGCACCACATCTAACACCATCGCCAAAGAACTGCATCAATATGGGATCAAAACCATGACTGCTCTTGAAATTGTAACTGCCTCTAATAGCAGATCTCCCCGTATAGGCGGGCTGCTTGAACCCTAGCCATTTCACAACCACCGAGTTCACTCCATCACACCCAACCAAGGCCTATCAAGCATGGCATTGATATCAAAATACCAATACATATAATTCATAAAGTAGAGCATCCAACGTAAAACCAATTGATACATTCCCGAATCCCGATGTGGAATGTGCTCGCATTAAAGATAAGATTTGTCTACCTTGGCTTTAAGGGTGGTTCCATCAGCAAGATGCAGCAGCTTCAAGTAGCCTAATTCATCAATGGAAACCACCTTGGATGAGTACCTGATGGTGCCACTTGGGAGTTCATTTACAATGGCTTCCAACAAGAAGTTTCTTTTCAGGCAACGAGCTTCATGATCTCCGCTGCACGTACGTCATAAACACTCTCAGTTATCCATCCGAGCATGCTTGCATTTAAATCGATAAAACGATATTTGGGGGTTAAAGGTTATGCAAAAAATGAGATGCAGTGACTAGAGGAATAGTGGAATACAGAGCTATTGAGGGGATTAAGCAAATATTTGGCAAACTTACTTTTTTCCCTTGGCCTTATATGACATCTTTAACACAGGAAGCCCAGGAATTGTTGTGGAGGTCACATTCCTGCATTCATAAAATCTGCAGAAATCAGTTTCGTGCGGAAAAAAAAAACATCACGGCGATTCATTTGTACTGTTTGCTGCAATAATTTTACTTATTTATCAAACAAAGGGATATATTTATTTAAATTAACTCTTTTTGGTACTATATATACATCTTAATTTGGATCAACATAACGAAATAGTTCAAAGAATTCAAAGGAGACGACGCTCTCTTGTGTATATGATGTGTTGTCAAAAGCATCCACACGCTATCTGATGAACGGCTTACATTGATTGACAGTTTAACATAACATATCAAAGTCTCTATAGCAAGAAGGGTGATAGAGTCGTAATATATTACCCTTGAAGCGTCTCATGTTGTTGGCGAAGAGTATCCCCAACACCAATGGCATCTAAGGCCTTCCATGCATTTGTCCATGCTGTGAATGCAAACCCTGTTGTCCTCAAACAATCTGACGATTCCAACACTAAGCTTCGAATCCCCAGCCTGAACGAAAAAAATTCAATTTTGCTTATTGCTTACAGTCAGATCGGGAACGATCAACATGTTTTAGTAGTAGTAATTAAAACATATTATTACCGAGAAAGGAGCATTGTGGTGATATTTTTCAGAAGTAGGGCAACAGAAACTATGGAAGCTTTCAAACCACAAGGTTTGCTTAGAACATAAAATTTGAGCAAAACACCAACCAAATAATTTCAAACATGTAAACCACCAAATGATTTCGGTTTTAAGTCCAAAACTTAGGATGTATACTATTAAGGCTTAATTAAGCATTTGCTCTCTGAAACAAAAATCGAGCCTCACTTTGCCCCCTGAAACTAAAAAATCGTCACTTAACCCCTGAAACCAACATTTGAATTTAAAACCATGCACGTGGTTTGCTTAGTTAAAACTCAAAATTGAAGCAGATTGCATAGAAAGATAGATCTAGAGAGATAGAGAAAGATAGATATAGAGAGAGAAAAAACCTGTGAAGTCCTAAGGATGTTGTAAGACCAGCAATTCCACCTCCCACAATCACAACATCTTCTTCTGCTGCCATGAGTGATGCTCTTTAGGATTTTACTCTGGGTTTTGGTGGGAAGCAGACTCACACCACATATATATATATATACACACATACACACACACACACATATATATATATAAGAACTATGAGATGGAATTTTTACAATTTAGATTACAGTTTAGGTGTCATCTTTTTTCTTTTTGGTATTTAGTGCCATAGTGGGATTACTTTTCTTTGGTGGAAGCCATAGTGGCATTACAATTTGGAGGAGAAGGGCGGCAATCAAACTGCAATAATTCCACCAAACGCTTTATATTATTAGCAGTTGAGCACTAGGATAATATTATCTTGTTTGTTGGGTACTTTGTTTTATTGGTTTAAACAGTTGTTATTAGTTTGGCGGTATTCCTCTTCTCAATGTTGAAAATGTCTCAAATTCGAATTTCCTATGCGGTTGATGTTGAAAACGAAAGATTAAAGTAAATTTAGTAACAAAATTAGAAGTAGGGTGACTCTGCAATTACTAAACTATCTTTCATATTATGCGATATAATTAGGATTACTTGAACTCAAATGACAATTAAAATACAGAGGAACTACATTGCTTTAAGAGATGCTGAGCTTCCCACAATCAAAATCAGCCTTCTTCAACAGCAACCCAGCAAGAAATGGAGCCAAACATTTGTCCCTCAAAAAGTTCATGACTTTCCCATTACTCTCCTGTAAAAAACCAACCACATAAGCCGTGCTGATCAGATCAAAGCTTCTCCATCTCCTTTCATTCGCGTACTTATTCAACCCCGTCTCAATCCTCTCATATTCTTCCTTTCCTTCTTCACCCGCCTTATCTTTTGTTTCACGCCGTGAGCTCTTCAACAAGGCCTCACTGAGACACCTTGCCAACACAACACCGTCTTCTAATGCAGCGCAGCCGCCTTGGCCAATGTCCGGGGTCATGGGGTGGAGCGCATCTCCTGCAATGCAAGCATTGCCTTTGCTGATGTTTCCCCATAGAAGCTCCCAAGGGTGCCTATATCTCAATGGAGACGATATAAAAGCATCCAGTTCAGTGTTTTCTACTACAGCTTTTACTTTATCGGGTATCTTTCCAAGCTTGCTTAACATGTATTGCTTCAGTTGACCTGGGTTCTCTTCTAGCTCTTTCTCTACAAGACATGAAGAATTAGCGAAAAATGTGACACACATTGATACGGTTTCTGAATTGCAACGAGAATGTTGTCTGAGATGCTAAGTCATAGTATGAAACATTGTCACGTTTGTCTTAATCGTAATTTTTGTAGTGAGATTGAAAGCTAAAAACAATTTCTGAAGCACACTAGTACAACAATGTGGTGGAAACGGTACAAAACCTAAGAATCCGTTCTAACTTTGAGCCTTAAAGGTATTGAAAGGAAGCATGGAAGCAAAGAAGTCTCAAGATTTTTGTGAAAGGCTTAATTACGTACCTTGGCTGGAGGGAGACCAAGTAATGTACCAATAAACAGTTTCATCATCGCAGGGGATGGCACCCGATCTAATGCCATTTCCAAAGTACTGCATAAACAAGGGATCGAACCCGTGACTGCTCTTGAAGTTGGCACAACCTCTAATAGCAGATCTTCCCGTAAAGATGGGCTGCTCGAAGCCAAGCCATTTTGCCACCACAGAGTTCACTCCATCACACCCCACCAAGACCTATATATTCAATCACAGCATTGATATCGCAAGCAAGTAGAGTTAGGTTGTCAGCACAATGCAAACTAGTCATGGTTTGTCTTTATGAAGAGCAAAAAGTAGCGACAAAAAGGCGAGATAAGTCTGCCTACCTTGGCTTTTAGGACGGTGCCATCAACGAGATGCACCAGCTTAAAGAAGCCCGACTCATCAATGGAAACCACCTTGGATGAATACCTGATGGTGCCATTTGGGAGTTCATTTGAGAGGGCTTCCAACAACAAGTTCCTTTTCACGCAACGAACTTCATGGTCTCCGCTGAACATCATTTACAATCTCAATCATCTGGAATATTACTTGAATTGTATGTTACATGTATGAAACTAGTACAGATACGAATAAAATAAATAAACATCTGATTTCCCAAAGGGTTAAAACACTTGGTGAAACGTACTGTTTTCCTTTGGCCTTGAATGACATCTCAAACGTTTGAATCCCCGTAATTCTCGAGGACGCCACATTCCTGCATTTTAACCTCTGCCATCAGTTTCATGCCCGTATGTACGTAAAAGAATAAAGTACCAACAAATATCACAAGAAGTCATTGCCTGCCTACCCTCGAGCTAGAGCAATAACGGTAAAAGTACTAGCTGGACTAGACTATCAAAAGCAAGCGTTGATCAACTTTTGAACACGCCCTTACCACTCAAACGAAACAATCTAAAAAAGAGACGGACTTCAAAAGGAACAATGTTCTCTTGCTAGACTGTGAATCGCGCATTTAAACAAGCATTAGCGCGAATCAATAATCGGAGACATAACATGTTAGATTGTATATATGTCAAAGAACATTTTGCAGACAGTAGAAATGGTTATAGCTAAGCTAGGGTGGATGTGAGATGTGAATTTAGAGAAGGTGACGATGCATGGAGCACTGGAATTACCCGTCAAGCGTGACATGTTGCTGGCGAAGGGTATCGCCAAGACCAAGGGCATCCAAGGCCTTCCATGCATTTGTCCACGTTGTCAATGCAAAACCTGTTGTCCTCAAACTATCAGATGATTCCAGTACTAAGCTCCTAATGCCCAGCCTGCACCAAAAATTACAGTTCTGCTCATAAATGACAGCAAGTAAAAATACGTACATATGAACATTAGCAAGTGTCTCAGTGCCTTGTCGGGCCGACGTACTCTAGGGCTATAGCCCATAGAGGAGCGAATTAAGCCGATATGATACTACTTAGGTCCATTAGAGAGAACTTTACCTATCTACACTAGGTACGTCACTGTGGCGGTATCTCAAACCAATAACAACGTATTTACTTTGTATTGCACTATTGGTTTTTCGGGCACAACGACAAGTGTCATAGTCGGTGCAAGTCCTTACCACCTTGTGTTTTAACTGTGTGTGTGTGTGGGAGAGAGAGAGAGAGAGAGAGGGAAACCTGTGAAGTCCTAAGGAAGTGGTGAGGCCAGAAATTCCAGCTCCAACAATCACAACGTCGACTTGCTCTACTACTAATTCCATTGTGGTTTTTGGTTTCACTTTTACTTCTGATTTTTTAGTGTGGAATAATAAAAGAGAAGCACAAAGAAATATATATATATATATATATATATGATATATGAACAATGAGAGGACGATTGGGATGACGGCCACAAGTCGTAATGAGTGTAAACTGACGGCCACAAGAGGAAGTTCATTCGCAGACAGACATCTGTATCAGTCGTGTTTGACTTCACTTCCCCCTTCTTCTTGCATTATTGATTTGCTTGTCAATGTCGACCTCAAAAGAGATAAGCAATTGAATGGTGCGGAGGCAGAATCAGATTAAGCACTTTTGTTCATAAGTGCTTTGTTAGGAGCGCTTTTAGTAAAATCATTTCTGGATATGTATTTGAAAGTGCATTGTGAAGAAGTACTTTTGATTGTCTTAAAATGCTTTTGGCTTTTCCAAAAGCGATACCAAGAGGCACTAAACATGATTTTGAAGTTAAAAACCGCAATAATATAATGGCTACCAAATACTTTGTAATCTTCCGAGGGATTAGCAGCCACTTTCAAGTATTAGAAAAGAAAACTCTTCATTACAGTTTGGCAGAAACTAGTGTCAAATGGGAATTGTTGTTCTTTTACTCGGATATGACGTTACGTATATGACGTTAGTAATACGTAGTACTGAATACTACTGCCTCTTTACCTATTAAAATTAGAGGTAAAAGAAAAGATACTAATCCAAGATATTAGATTGTCGTAGTATCTAGTATTTTTTCCACTTTTACTCGGGTGCAAGAATAACACTTTTACCATTTCAGCTACAAGCCCCTTGCAAAATATTGATCTGACCTAAAAACTACATATCGATTTGCGATTTTCATTAGGCTGTCAAGGGTGAAACTTTCAAAAATCGATTTTGCATTCGAACGTATAAAACACAATATTTGAGAAATCCTTCTTTACTAGCAAACACAGGACATTAGGCATGCGGCAATTTACTGAACAAATCCAGTTACAGCACCCATCCATTAACTAAGACCAAAAGAAAAACACAAACTGGAAAATTTAACAAATGAGAGCGGCAATCGGTCTACAAACCAGTATCTGTAAATTCACACTGGCTGTAAAAATTTCCAAGTGACCTAAATGGCATCCTTTCTTCTTTCGCACAAAGCCCTGGCGATAACAATCCATTAAAACGCTCACATGAAAACTGGACCAAAATTTAAAGGCTACCACCAACACGGCATGCACCAGCTACTTTTTCTACATTTGCTATTTTATCCTATCTGCTTTCCGGGAATTTAGCCTCGTAGGTCTGGGGCAACTGCACGAATAAAAAACAGACATTTTCATAAAAGACAATACGAAGCAAAATCAATAACATAAGTGGTCACCAAAAATATGAAACTACCATGAACGTTGCCTCGATCATCTTTCCAGCAAACCACCTTCCATGGAGAACATGTCGAGCACTAATAGCAGCTTGTGTATCTTCAAATCGTAAGTACACATGTCCAGCAGTATTCCTGCTTATTGACAAGAATGTGAGTCAGATATATACAATAGAGCGAAAGGGACTTTTAACTAATGCCAACAAAACTTACTTGTCCACATATATATGCTTCAAAGTCCCGTATTTTGAACACTCCTCCTGAACATCATCTTTAATGTCCAAGTCAAAGTTTGGTTCCGACTGCTCAAAAACCAAGACAAGAAGTTAAATAAATGGTATAAAAGAAAATTTAAAAAAGAATTACAAAAATCTATATTTATCCACCACCAACCTCAGCTGTGGGATCAAACATATTTTTCAACAGTAAACATTCGCTTGGAACACCAACTGTATCTACAGAAGGAAGAGTGGCTGTTGGAATTTGAAGCCCTGCAACACCAAGTCCAGCAAAACCAGGAACAGAGGTAATGGGAGGAACAAGAGAAGAAACCCCTGGCGCAGCTCCCATAATTGGTGCCATCGGTAAGGAAATGCCAGCGCTATTGACAGCGGGTGTGCCTAAGGGACCAGCAATACTGCAGCAAAGCCAATGTAAGACTAATGAAAACAAATCAAAGTACACTAACGTGCTCAGAAAAGACAAACCTTGGTGCAGTTCCGCTACGGTCCAATTTCTGCATAAGCATTGCCCGAGAGCGCGCATTCAATGACTGTAAGATTATCAAAACACGTCAATTGCCTTCAATTAGGTCAAGCAAAAAATTATGCAGTGCAGACACTCCTTGTAGTAATCTCTTTCTATTCCAAACTACCCTTTGCTTTGTAGTGCTGATGTCAGCAATGCCTTGAGAGGCAATGTACATCTTACTAGTTAAAGCAACAGGGAGAGAAAAAGTGCCGAAACCAGTAAAACATTAACATAATTCATGAATGGTAAGTTATTTTGAATCACAAAGCATACAAAACCATCTGAAATGAGCGATATTACTAACCAAGCCACCGCCTTCATCATCATCAAAATCACCAGCATTTGCTCCAAGATCTTGCATTCCAGCTTGGTCTGTAACAGCTGACACCTAAATAAAAAAAGAATGAGGATTCCGGTAAATGAACTTCCAGTAATATTTATTCAAGTTAAATCATCCTTTGAGAAAATTGTATGGGTATACATTTAAGTAGCAATGCAGTGACTTTCTTTCAAAAAACTGAATCTAAAGCAACAGTCTAAGTGGCACATCACCACAACACATTCAAATATTTCAACCACAAAAGCAAAAAGGCTTTTCCACTCATTCAAGACAATACTAATAATATCATCAACTAGTGCTTGTAGTTATCTAAAAAATTACGTTCAGCATTCATGTGGACATCATGAGGAGTTCACCACATCATTTACGTGTTACCCAATGTGCACATTAAGAAAACACGAGCTCATGCGCTATCGCACAGTATGCCTACTGAGTTCCGCTATTCACAGTGATCACACTGTATAAGCATCACTAATTGACAAGAGGAACTAACATATCAAGCACCACTCATCCCACTATAAGCATCAAAGACAAGATGTCGAAGAACAAACACACAGCCTAATTGATGAATTTGGAAAAGAGTACACAACGCGAGCATATCTTATAACAATATGATAAAGTGCCATTACCTTAATTACTCGACCTGCAATCTCCAATTGTCCATTCAAACTCAGAGCATTTCTAGCATCTTCTAGACGTGCAAACTGCATGGAAGTAACCAATTCAATGAGTTTGATTTATTCAATACACTTGCAAGAAATCACATCAAGCACCTGGTAAGGACACTAGAAGGAATTGGTGTGCTACAATAACTAAAGTGGGAAAAAAACTCGAATGGACTTGCTCTTTTTTTTTTCTTTTTCTTTTTTTGTATTGAGCCTTTGTATTGGGTTTATTTTCTGATTGAAACATTGGCCATTTTTTCAATAAGAAATATGAACTAATAGTCAACCCAACTCGGCTTAAATAGGTTGATTTGCCTCAGTTATTATTATTATTATTATTCTGTCTGCATTTCGCGTTAACTTAATCTGACCCAACCCATGCATGCACCGAACAAATGATTTGGCAGAAGGGACAAGACTATCGGTAGTCCAGTTGGAAGTTTTAAATCCCCTTCTTCTCAGTTTGACTTGGGAAGAAACTGGGAAGACTAAACTATATTCTTTTTTCATTATGGTGCGGTCCAAGACCCAATGAAAAAAGTGTCCATTTGTTTAAAGCCAATTCTAATTTCCAACTCAGACTACAAGAACCAGCATACATATTTACACTTGCATTAATATTCTATACAGACAAAAAAAAATATATTATATCCATCGTTGGTTAAGTTGCAAGTTCAAGTCAAACAGACCTGCACAAATCCAAAACCTTTGCAGTTATTAGTTTCATCAAGAGGCAACTGAACCAGTTCTACAGGACCAAATGCTCCAAAAACCTGTATGCAATTAAAGGTTGAAATAATCAAGTCAAAATACACAAAACATCAATAATTCCAACGGAAAAAATAGGAACTGTGAATAGAAGTGCTCAAAAAAATTATCATAACCAAGAGCAAGCTCGATTATCTAACATAATGAGATGTCAACATGAGAACCAAGTCAGAAAAGTACTCACCTGGCGGAGATCATCTTCTTTTATATTGGTATGGAGATTCCCAACGTACAGCCTTCTAGCTCCACCAGAATATGGGCCTATCATCCCACCTGGTCCAGTGATAACAGATGTTGTTGACTGAACTAGATTCTTCTCAGCCTCTGATGGCTTCACCATCACTGGTTGACTAAGAAGAGGCTGACCAGAGAGTGCAATCGCCATAGGTACTGACATCGCATCATAAAACTCAATATACCTACAAGCTAGACAACATTAGATCCTTGAATGATTTAAACTAACTGCCACATACAGATACATGTTAGCTAGATTTTACTGCAAGTTCCAAACACAGTTCAAATAAGGGGAGAGAAAAATGTCCTTTACATGATCATCTTGATCAGTTGGAATAACCTACACTATGTGCACTGCATTTAGACAAAGGAGACCTGTATCATTGTAAATGTTGTGCGATGATGGTGCAAAATTCTAGCATTGTGAATAATCTACTAAAGCCGCGTACTGTGCAAGAAAATGTAAATAAAGAAAGTACGCCCCTCGAGATGGAAGAACTGGCAGCCATTCCAAAACCAAATTCCAACAGTGATCAATCGAATTTAAACAGGATAGTCTTATTTGCACCACAGAATGTACTCATAGTTTCTTGTCAACAAAACCAAATGACTTCAAACTCACACACCATCTTAAACCCTACCAGCGCCTAATGTGTAATTCAATTCTTAAAGTGAACTTCTCTTAACGACCAAAGCTTTTGTCACCAAGATAGAAGAAAACCTACCCAACTCCCTTTGAACGTCTTGAATTGCGATCCATAATAAGACGTACATCGCGGACCTGAAACACAAATCACAGCTATTAAATAAACAGTGATAAAAATACACTTACAATTAAAGCCACAGAAAGACTTGAATAGAATATCAAAGCATTATGGGTTTCCAGTTATCAGTTTAGTTGAAGCAAGGACTGAATCGACAGCAAATTTAAGCTGTCTAGAATATGGTGAAAGATACAGGTTCCCCAGTACACCTTTCTAGCATGTATATGTTAGATATTAAGCTGTTTTTGTTACAAATTTTGCAACTTCTTAATTAATATAAGGCAGAATCTTATATTGTAGAATCAAGAAGTCTCTTTTAGCTAAATAGTGTAGAATCTTTACCCTCTGTGATTTGTTAAATGAACATGATATAAATCAATGTGAAATGTACAAACCTTTCCGGCCCTTGAGAAGAATTCATATACATCTCTTTCATCTGCCTTCAGACAAATCTATCAAAGTTGTTCACCAAAATGTTGTTGTTAAGAAATAAGAATATGGGAGATAGAAGTTCAAGATAACACAATAGAACGCATATACCAACATATTTGCTATACCTGATAAGCAAATACTGTCCTCTGATCTCTCTCAGGATCAGCCTCTGGTTCTGTCCCTTCTTCCTTTTTGTCTTTATGTCTTCTGCAACACAGAAATGAGAAATTGACAAACAATTGTATTGTTATTGACAAAATATTAATGACTGTGAAGAACACGTCAAGAAAGAACATGTAAGGATCAACATAGAATATCCTTGGATCCTGAAATTGAAAAAAAAATCCCTTAATTTGGCAAAGAAAACAACCTGAATGATAAATAGAAAGGAATCTGTTATTGAATATATAATTAAAACCAATCTGGAGTACAATATGTCAATTGAGTGAAATTGGAATATTGATTTTAATTGCTAAGCAGGTAATGCATGCAATCCAACTTCAAAAAATGAATTAACAGATTGGTACCTTCTATGCACAATAAAATGTTAAATGAAACGGCACCATCAAGTTGTATGGATGGCAGTACCAAAGGACCTAGTTGCAATTATTTGGAACCTGTTAGAAGCTTTTATCCCACAAAAAGAATCACAAACACACAGAGCAAACTGATAACCCTATAAACTGAAAACACATACTATATCTATTTGCAGTCACACCCAAAACGTCATGTTAAAATGATGCAATTTTTTTTAACTGCAACTCTCAAAGAGAGCTTAAAAAATACTGAATCCAAAGGTGAGACCTGTAAGATGAGCAATCTGCATAAGTTTCCCATGTGAGGGAATAAAAGCTTGCATGTGAGTATAATTTTTTGTACCTATACACAGACACATTAAATAAAATAATAGCAGGTATCTAAGCTTGCAAAGGAAGACCACAAAAGTCCTCTCCAGAGCCAACGATCACAAAAAACACAAAAACTTTCAAAGGTTGCAAAAGTCAGCCTAAACCCTAAAGGCAAGCCATCAAACACGTGAAAATAATTATACATATATACACACTAAGAAATCAACAGCTTGTAACCACTGAAAACTGAATTTCCCACAAGCATCAGAAGATGAGGTGCTTCTCTAAGCAAAGCAAATCTCTCCCCCCACCAGCATTTCTGCAACAGAATAAATATAATTAAGCAACGGAGTTCAGAGGGGGAGGATAACGAAAAGCATTACATGACATCACCACCATAGTCAAAATCTCCAACATTGAACCCTCAATCTTGCATTGCAAGCTTCTAAATAGAGTCCAGAAAGTTTAGAAGAAACATCTAAGACCCATGACCTGAGCTGTGCCTGGCCCAATTGCCAGAAAGACCATCTGAAGATTGCTCTAGCATATCTGCGAGTTCCCAGAATCTAGTGTTCAATATTCAGAATTTCTAAGGCTGTTAAACATAAGTAACTTATGAAGCTAAGTATGACTAACTGAGAATATTCATTTAAACAAAAGCATGAACCCACTTATCCAAGCTAGAAAAATACTTGGGAGGAAAGAAATAACAATCTATGGCACACACAGAAAAGGTGACTATATGTTCAAAATGGATACAGTTCCACATCCAGCACAGAACCCATGTGAAGCAAGGCTGAATAAAAAAACAAAAGGCCAGCAACTTATCAAACTGTTGAGCAATCAGAGACTACAAATAAGTACACAACTGGTTCACTTTCAACTCAAGTGAGTTGACCACTTAGCAAAATGAAAGAAAGTTAGTTACCAAAATGCAGTTGGACATATGCAACTTTTTTCTGCAGACAAAGTCTCCATCAACTAAAATGTTCCTGCAATGAACAGGATTCCTTTTTTGCGGATTAATTTCTCCCCAAGGTTCTTACCAACACTATAAATACAAAGCAGCTCTCCAGTTTCAGAGGCATCAAAAACAAAAAACTTAATTGAAGTTCAACCTAGAAAATCATCAGAGGCATTGGTTCTACTGAGTTCTGACCATATTCAGCTCAGTTTTAACTGAAGCCCAAATATAGTATTCATGGGTTTGTGATGACACTGAGACACCACAAAGAGCAAATATAGCATATAATACACAAACACAAACACCCTAACCATCAGCCCTTTCCCGAAATTGTCACATCGATACTGAAGTGCGCAGAGCAACACAACTAGATGATTACCCCAAGAACCAAAAATGCTCCCATTATAAATGGAAAGTACAACTAAGGAGAAAAGGGTGGAGAGGAAAAAACAGATGCCTGTCACAGGTCCCAACACCAATGTAATCCACAAAAGTCACTCATGGAAAACAGCCCATTTGTATTTGTCGCATACAAATATGCATACATACAAAAGAAGAAAAAAGAGCAAAACTAGAAGCAGATGTTGACGCCACAAAAAGGCTTGGAAGACACTAGTAATATAAATTGAACCAACAAAATCCTGACAAAGGAATCTCAGTAAATGCCTCTTCAGCCTCGCTAACAGATTTACACAAATGGTTTCCGCCATAACTTTTTGAAGAGTGCTTGGTCCATGAATCATAATTTCAACAAAATTGAGAACAGAGGCTGCTCACATTGTTCCAAGATATTTCAGAGGTCCAAAATTTAGCATCAAACATACTTAGAGGTGCATTATTCTTTGAAGCATGAGCTCCTCAAGTAAAAGCATAATATACTCTTGAACTGCTAAAACTACAGTATCCTATCATCCTTTAGATCCCTGATTTCATAAAATAGAAGGGCTCTGATGCATTATTCCAAGAGCAATCCCTTTAAAATTCATATCTAAAAAAGGGCTGCAATGTCTCTCTCATATGAACTATTGTCTAAATCAATTGGGAACAGAGGGAGAGCTCCACCCAACATTATTTTATAAATAAGTATATGCATCCTCTCCCAAAAATAGGGCACGTTATTATGAGAAACAATATCATTCCTCCGAAAGTATAATTATTGTAATCCAGTCCAAGTTTAGAGGGTGGAAAAACAAGTCAAAGATGCCTAAGTTGATATTTCTTCACCCAAGTAGCATATGAACTTTCTATAAAATGGAGTTCAGTATCCAAATTCAGTTCAACCGCAGATAATTTGGGATTCACTTATGCGATTAATATGCACTGATAGTAAAAGCTCATGTAATGACTTGCCATCAGTAATTTCCACTGTGCTACAAAGGATTGTGGTCATCCAAAAATAAATTATATAGTCTAACAAAGAATTTAACAGCCACAAGACTAAACTATATGAATCGAAAGAATACCTGTTTTCTTTTTCCCGCTCCCTCAAATCCTTCTCCTTATCTCTTTCTTTATGCTCCACCTCCCGGCTCTTTTCTCTTTCTTCCCGATCACTTCGATGCCTTTCTGAATGGCTCCTGCTTCGGCGCGACCGCTCTTTATCCTTCTCCCGGTCCCTGTCACCCTCGCGGTCACGTTCTCTCCGGTCTCTATCACGATCAGAATCCCGCTCTTTGTCTCTTTCCCTGTCTCTCTCCTTACCATTTCTTTCCTCCCTTTCTCTGTCTTCCCTACCTCTATGATCCCGGCTACTCCTGTGGCGATCCTTTTCTCTGTCTCTGGACTGTGAGCGGTGACGAGAAGATCCCCTCTCTCTGTGCCTATCATTATCACGTTCGCGTGACTCATCTCCAGATTTTGAACGCTTTAAGTGACGTTCCTCATCGTGACTTTTCTCGTCACCTTTATGCCTTGAACTTCGGCTGCGACCTTTCTCTCCAGATTTCAAAGCTTCCTCACTACCATTAGCAGTTTCCTTTGATTTCGGGGGTTCAGGATTTTCAACTGTTTTCTCTAAATAATCATACTCGTCAAAATCCATCAGACCTTTCTTCTAATCAGACAATGTAACACAAATAACCTCACAGGTAAACCTCAGTTCTGGCGATATCTGCAACAATTCGAAAAAAAAATCAATGAACAGAACAATGAGCTTCTAAGCACTAAGCCTGCAGTTAGCCGAAAGTAACCAAATTTAAACATTTTAACTCTATACTTTCTACACTTTGCACAACCCCAATAAACCCAATATAAAATCAAATTTTAAAGCATAATTCTCCAATAAACTGAGTTCTCATGAAACTATAATTTAACAAATTTCCAGATTTATAACACATAACCAAAACCTTTATTTTTACCCGATTTTAAACGAATTACCAATCCCAAAACCCTAAAAGCAGATTAAAACATGATAAAAGCAACTAAACCATGACCTAATTCGCAATTCCAGCCTAAACCATATACCTTTTGAGTTTTAACAATTCCAAAAACCGCAGGAAAACCTACAACAAAAGTCCATGTTTCCCTTCTACCATCTCCTAACCCCAAACCCTAAATTCATCAATAAACAAACACGGTGCTAGGGTTTTACTGCGAGCTCGAAATCTTTACCTCCAGTGGAGCTACGAGTAGAAGAAACAGCAAGAAGAAGAAGGAGGAGGAAGCGAAGAATTGCAGTTGCAGAGACGCAGACGCAGACGCAGACGAAGTGAGAGGTGACTGACTGTGTCTGTGTGGGTTTGAATTGAGAGGTGAGAGGATTTTGTCCGAGCTTGAATTTGAGGGGGTGAGTCTCTCCGACTCTCTCGCGCTCGCGCTAGGGCTAACTGTGTGTGCACTAAAAAGGGCACAATTTGGGCGGCACGTGGTATATATATGGGCTGGGGACCCGGGCCTCATTTGGTTGCTTTGTTTTAAGCGGGTTCGGAGCCTTGAATAAAGTGTGGACTGTGTAACATGGGTTTGGATCCACTTAGCGTAAGGGCCCAATGGGCTCCTTTCAATTTTCATGTAGTAAATTAGGAATAGAGAAGTGATTTCGGTTCTTCCCTTTTTAACTATGTCTCTTGATTTTTTATTGATTTGTTGAATTTGATTTTTCTTGAGATATACCTTTTTATTTGGTTTGAGTTGGGTTGGGCACGGTTTGGTCCGATTGGTATATTGGTCAAACCAACCACCTCACAAACGTCGATGCTGAAAAACTTACTACGTTGAGACTGAACTGACACAATTATTTGCCGCTTTCTCCATTGAAAAGCTTATTCGGCCGGTTCGATTCTCAATTCTCGACAATATCCGTTGAGATCTTGGATGTGGAGTGCCGAAAATGTCTTGTCAAGACGTGTGCATTTGTTTGACATCAACGAAGGATGTGGAGACATCGTCCCCTTACAGACAAATTCGAATCTCCCTCCCATATAGTTCAGAATATCGTTCCACAAGAAAAAGAATAATGAATATATAACGCGCATGTCATGTGAGACAGAATCCACTTGCATGGATGAATCTAACAAGAATCCACAAGATTCTAAGATATAATTATATGAGAAAAACTAAATAGAGAATTGTTATAACACTCCAAAATAATCATCCAACACTCATCCTTGAATCAATATGTCATATTTTACTGATTCAGATTCCAGTTGCAGTTTATTGACATGCATAAAGATTAAAGAATATTAAACCTTTCATCCAATCTCAAAATTTCGTTTGGGCCTGCAAACCCACCAGGCACAAAAAATGAATTTTTAAGGGGAAGACAATTTTCCGGTCATCTCAAATTAATGGGTTAATACAATGACTACTTATTTCTACCACCATACACAAATAATATATTTCTGAAATAATCATCACTTCATCGTATATAAATATTATGCCTGCATCCTAGTTTGGCTTGGGTATCCTGTTTGGGGTCTCACTTGAGCTTTCTCTACTGAAGATCCCGAATCCTCGCTGTCCAACATTGTCCGTGCCTGTGCCTGGTCTTTGGCTACTATCAGGTCTTGAACCGGGCGAATTTGAATTTGATGGGAGCCTTTCTGATAACCCTTGTCTAGAGGGAGCGTCACCTTTCGGATTGCTAAATATCCCGAAACCAAGTCCTGGAGTACGGGGAGCACTAGGACTCGATGGTGCTTGCTTGGGGATATCATTAGGTGGAGGATTCAAGTTTCTAAATACAGGTGCATTCGTCTGAGCTTGCCTGGGTTCTTCTCCCACTGGTGAGAAGGGTGGCGTCGGGGTTCCTGTTCTTTGATATGAAGTATGGGGCTCCCTCATTCCCGGGTCCCTATTATCCATGCCTCTTGTTGGTGAGAAAGGCAAGTCTGTTGGTGTTCCTGTTCTTTG
>JAEHOF010000370.1:0-13059 GCA_018257905.1 Gillenia trifoliata | reverse complement strand
CCCGTAAAGTATCATCATATGATTGGATTTAGGGCACATTTCCAACAATCTCCCACTTGCACTAGAGCCAATCAGCTTGGTCATCAGTGATGATGCCTCTTCTGAATTCATTTCATAAATGGCTGAGTAGTAGGCCTAGGTAGTGGATATCTATATGTTATCCACAGAAGCAAACTTGAGATTAACGACTTCACCATTATACATGATTCTTAATCATGTGGTTAAGTCTCTCATTTGAGTTCGGATCTTGATGAGACCTTGATTCCCTTGGCTTGAGCTATCGCCCCATTAGTGTCAAAGTGTCGGCACACTAAAGACACTTTCTGGTTGGAACCGAATAGAAAGTTCATAACTTTCCCATCCAAACAACAACGTTGTAAGCTTCTATATGGCTATATATATATTTTGCATGTACGATGAAACACACTAAAGTCATTACTTTTAATGTTTTCACCTAAATATCTCTTTAGTCATAATAAAGAGATATTCAATGATGGATTAGATTCATAATCTAATACATATACGCTTCCATTGCGTTACTCTAATTCTTCCTCATTCTTGAGGAATCCATCCTTTAGTGTTTCTTAAATACTTAAGGATTCACTTGACAATTGCCATGGTTCTGATCCTGGGCTTGCATTGATATCGTCTTGTACCGTTCTAGGTACAACTCATATCAACGTTTTTCATACAATATGAAATACATAAATCACCTTTCTGCGTATGCATAAAGGATTCTATTTACGCATTATTTATTTGGGAGTCAAAGGGTATGTTCCCTTTGAGAAGAGCAATCTCCTAGTCTTACTAGAGTTGTCCTTCCTTTTGAAGCTTATCATCATATGAGAAACTTCCTAACATCTTTCGTCTATTATTAGGGATTGATATAATCCAATTATATCCTGAAATCTATCATTATAGATTTCCATTCCATGTTTATAGACTATGTCTCCCATTATTTATTTGTTTAAAGTCATAACTTTAACGAAGAAGAATTTCTTTTTATTTCCAAAATTGATATATATCATATATATGTTCAAATTTAGAAATATGATTAACTCCCACTAATCTTTTGTAAACCTTGTAGACAAAAGATTCATTTATATCTCTATGAGAAATCAAACGATTTGATTTTTCTCTCATAAAAATGCTTATAGCTCCCATTAGCTTGCTAAGATTCATGATGGATGAATCTCTACAACTTTACATGTCATGTGATTTCTAGTTTTAGACATATATTATCAAGACAATCTTGATAATGGTTTCGGAAACCCATATTATGTCCAAACATTAAATCATCGTTAAGTTGTAGCTAACAATCTTCGAATTAATAGAAACCAAGACTACATCAAAGATGGTTTCTTCCAAGTCAACCAATCTCTTTGATTGTAGTCATCTCAAGCTACCAATTAGCTATGTAGGTTTCATTATTTCGAGTCAAATGGTATTATACCATTTACATGAGTAGGTGTTGTACACACACTCAATGTAATCATAAGGATTTTCATTCTTAATTCTTTCGAATTAAGAGGTGTAACTCTATGACATAGTCATAAAGTTCAAACCATTCAACTGAGACGGTTTACAAATCCTTCTTGATTACCTTGGAGCTATAGTTGTTGGAACTAGGTTGTTATATTTGTTGATTATCATCTTGTCTCTCAAAGAACCTATTCTTTGAATTCTATTTCTCGTTCACTTGCCCTATCTTAGGCAAATCCTAGTGTAGGATTTCAATGAACTACCCAACAAACAACATTTTTTGGTTGGTTAATAGAAGTGATATCCAAAGACTAATCTTAGGATATCCTACAAGATTGTTCTCAACCAATATTGCTTATTAGCATACAACCCCAAATCTTAACACGCTTAAAACTTGTCTTTCTTTCCGACTACATCCTATGAAGTCATGAAAACTTTGGAAGATATTCTAATTGACAATCGTATTGTCTTAGAAGTATATATATATATATATATCCTATATATGGGTATTTTGATAACATCCAACGAACCAAATCTTATTCGAGTTCGTTATTCTCCTAATGGAGAAAACTATTATCTTATGATGCTTAATTTTCCTTGATATCTTTCAAGGAAACTCTTCTAAAGTGTTATATTTCCTTAGATCAAATTTAAGGAGGTAAATACTTTAGACATCTTACTCATCAACTTACATTCTTGAATTCTTTGAAACCTTTTACAAAGTATTCGGACTTGTGTTTATTCAAAATAAACGATAGTCCAACCGAGAGCGATCTTCGGTGAATGTCATGTGACATGAGTAGTATTATGTTGTGGTCAAACCACTAACATCTAAGTGAATTAACCTCAACAACTTTGTGATTCTTTATTCTTTCCAAAAGAATAAAGATTCGAACATTTCGCCTCTAAACAATTTTAACAAGAAGGTATTGGATCCGGATCTAACGATCCAAAGCATCCATCTATGACCAACTCGTAATTTATGCTTTTAGAGGTGTCACAATTCAGTTGGGATTAGTCACTACTTTGTAACCTTTTGGGTTTTAAGCATCGTTCCATTCTAAACAGTTAACACTACCACGTCATCTCTACCATAGAGACAATCTATTAGATTACAATAATCCAATCATTTACTTTGGTAGTTCATATGAGGAAGTAAGTACTATCTGCTTTCACAGAGATCTATATTTGATTCACGTTCCGAATGTGAAGTACTTTCTCTTCTCTCATTAATCTTCTACTTCTTATTTGCCACACTTTTACAACCATTGTAAAACATAGTCACAAATATTGAATCAAGCATTCAAGTAGAATAACCAACTGTTTTGAATCATTTAAGAACATTTACAACACCTTCGAAAGATGTGTTCTTGACATTTGCAAGTCATTACTTGCAAATACCCCTTCCAATGTCCATCCTTTCATAAAGAAAGTTTGTTCCCTTGGAGTTAATTTGCCTTCTTCATTTGACTTCTCCATTGACTACAATAGTCATGGTCCCTAAACTCCCACTATCTCTCTTGAAACTTATTTCAATTGTGTTTTACACATCAAACGATTTTGGAGAGAGTGTAGTTATTGTTCACTACATAGTTTACAATAAACTTAGTGAACCATATGGATAGAGACTCAAAGGTGAAGTCCTTGCCTTGTTTCCGTCTCCTTAATTGGTTTAACACTTTAACATTTAATGATTCAAAATCATCATAAGTCCATCTTTATGGACTATTTTTGTCAAACAACCATTATGTTCCAAACATAATTTCCAACTATCTAACAAGTTCTTCCAATGATACATTATCAAAAGGAAGATTGTGAGAATGAGACTACTTAGGTACATATACAATCCATTCAAGACAATCTATGGGATTGTGGTACCAAGTCCGGAAACTTAGGCCTTCGGCTTTTCTTTGTCAAGTTTAGGATAGCGTTTGCAAATATATCGGTAAATAAATACATAACGAATATAAATTGATTGATTTTAAGCCATTTGATCCGGGTCTTTGAATCAAATAGCATCACCCACTATTTTGGCAAATTCCATATCCCTCATCGGAATTCGAGAGTTTTTGAAGGAAACTCTTAGTAGGGTATGGGAGGCTCACTATTACTAAGCCCACCTCACAATGACATGATGTTGGCTAGCGACAATAATAATGAGAGAGTACACTTACTCTTTTACATCCAATGTAAGTACCCATATACTTTGGCCTCTAGAGAATGATGCCTCACAATGACATGATGTTGGCACCATTGCACTTAGTTAAGTCATTCCCACCATGCAAGTTCGGGTAGGGGTCCAAGAACAACCTCACAATGACATGATGTTGGCTATTCTTGTTGCCTACCTTCACAACATCAAGTATGCATATAGACTCCTCCTGAGTATAAGCATGCACTTTGTACTCCCCCATGATAGGGTGAAGTCGGTGTACAAGTCATAAACGCTTGGAGCCTACCACGGTGGAAGGCCACGAAAGAGTGTTCAAAGCACTCCCACGCTTTACAACTTAATAATGATTTGAGGGTTTTTAGGTCTCATCACATATATATTATCATTTTAATCAAATTAAAACAATTTGGTCCTATTGCAACTATCGGTCCATTTGATTGATTTAGTAGTATATGATACTCCCACTAAGCTTTTAAAACGGTTTTTAAAGCAAGAGTATATGGTACTACTAACATAAGGTTTGCATTCGTTTAAGGACTATATAGTTGCCTTAGGGCCTTAGGATGACTATGAACCTTTGATTTGATCCAACACGAGCCTAGTGTTGGATCACGGACTAGGGACGGTGATTGATTTTAGTTATACGTTTAATCTCATTAACGTGTGTTGTCTTATTGGGCGTTGGACCCCAACTACTCCAATTTCATGCATATCAAATAAAACAAGAAAGGAGTACAATTAAATTAAAGAAGAGCTTATGCTCTTTTACAACATTTGATCAAATCAAATTACAACCAAAATCTAATCTACACATTCCCATGGTTCAAACAATTTTGAAACGGCCTTTCACATAGCTCAATTATCGTAGGCTTAGGTTCATAATCACCCTTTAATTAATTAACACTTTAACTAATTAAACAAGAATGCAACATTTTCATTTGGTTTTTGGATCCATAGAATTGATTTTATATGGAGCTAAATGAAATGAAAATCCAATTCTCATTTAAAGAGACAAAACAATTTTGTTCTCTTCCAATTTGGGCCAAAATGCAATAACCTCAACTATTGGGCCATATTGCAAAAACATAAACTTTTGGGGTCACTTTGTAAAAACATAAAAGTACAATACTTCATGTTATTATAACTAGAACCCAAAAATTTCAACATTTACAAAAACTTCATTAAAGGAACAAAACAATTTGCCCTTTAGTGATTTTGGGCCTTAACGTAAAAACGCAAACTTTCGGGTCAAAGTGCAAATACACAAAAGTATCAAAACTTTATGTAATTGCATAAAAGCCCCAAAAGTACTCCCCATTTGGGAGTGGCCGGTTGTGGGAGTGAAAAATGGAGTGAAGATGTTAGTGGAAGACAAGGTATGGTATGAATAGTGAAAGGAATGGTTTGAAGGTTTGATTGGCATGGCTTGTAAGTGATTGGTATGGGTTGAAAATTCATTTTTCAATCACACAAAATCAGCCAACAACAATGAAAAACAAACCAAAACTTTTTGAAAAACAACAAACAATTTGAATCAAACCACAAAACTTTTTGTCTTTGCCAAGAACATTTCAAGAACAATGAAGAACATTCATGAAAACCCACAAGAGTTCCATGAACATTTTTCATCCAAAAACACTCCCAAAATTTGTAAAACTTTGGGGAAATAACATATTACCATAATAGGGCACTTAGGGGTTCCAATTGTCACATTAAAACCATTTTAACAAGTCAAACAAGACCCCAAAAATCCAACCTTTGGATTTGGCCGAATTTCCCAAAAATTCATGGCACCAAATTTTAGTTCCAAAATTCATGCTCATATGAACTACATCTACAACATTTGAGATGGCAAATTTTCCAACAAAATTTACATTCAAACAAGCAACAATAAATCTTGTAACAATTACAAAATTTAAATCACAAACTATGTAAACACAAAACACAAAAGATTCACCAATCTACTAGACCTAGGCTCTGATACCACTTGAAGGGAAATTTGCGGATTAACCGAGTTCATTAAGCAACATCATTCATGCATTTAACAATTAAAGGAAACATGCTTCTATGCACTTAAACTAAACTTAACCCAAGAAATTCAAAGCCTAGTAGATATGTAGGAACCATTAACAAAACTCAAGCACAATTTGAGTTGTGAAATCATATACCTTTGTAGACTCCTCTTTGCCTAAGCAAAGGCTAATCACCCATGGAGAGGGCCTTCATTCCCGTTTTTTCTGATGATGACTTCGATGAATCGATTCTCCAAGTTCCCAAAGAGTGAACTCCTAAGTCTCCACACCAAGGAGAGCCTTGATGAGAAGATGAGTATCCTAGAGGAAGAGAGATTGCTAGCTATTTTCCTCTAGGGAGCCGGCTCCTTTGAGAGAAGAGAGCTTACCTTCAATCCTCCAAAAGAAAACCACTTAGTTGAAATGTTATCAAATTGGCATTATAATATCTCACAAATGTAGTGGCAAACTTGTAAATAAACAAGTCCACTACATTGCAATCAATGGCCGCCATGTTGGGTCTTGGGCCTTTGGGCTTAATCTATTATTAATCATTAAGTTGTCATACAACTTAAGTCAACGGGCTTGACGCTCGGGGTCTATCAAGCCTTGAAGCCCAAAACTAACCCGAGGTCTATAACGAACTTATTCGCTTGATTAATTAACATATTACTAATCCTTGCCATAAATAATTAAACCATTTAATTATTCTACTCATCTCCATTGTTTCATCAAACTCTACCTTCACTATGCACGATCCACAGTTCCTTTTAGCGAGGCAAAGGGAGGATTAGAACTCTTTTCTAATCAATTCCTAATTGAAACATACTTTCAATTCTTCCCTATGATTATACACTTTCATAGAGCATCCACAAACCATGAGTGACACCTAGCAACATGTCACATACCCAAGCTAATCAAGAGGTGGAGAAACCTATTCAATAGGGATTGCAAATGCACACGGTCCTTCTCTACTACAATACTCTCACCACATTGTTTGGTTTGATAGTTTATTCATGTCTACTATCCAATGTGATTCCATTACTTATATGATTACATTGAATATGACGGGAACGACTTCCAAAACCTATTCATACCTGGCCGCATCTTAATCATATCTTGCAGTATTCTCTCAAACGGTTTGAAGGTTGCAGGATCCCTTTGTCATGCATTCACTGCCTCTCCATGGTTGCTAAGTAGCTTAACCCCAACGATGTCAGACACCGAATGGGGTGCCTTTGACATAATCAAAGATTAAGTGACCTCACCACAAGACAACCGTGATGCCTCGTGTCATAGGACTAATTTGCATTATCCCAACTATGAGTTCTCGCGTGACATGATCATGAAAATCATCGCTGATCGCGTCATGAACTCATCTCTATTGAGCACCTACATGCTTATCTTGATGTCACTTACACCAATGACTCGAGACTAGCCACTCTCCCTGGAGAAGACAGTAACATGTATCGATCTTAACGGACCGTCAATGCCCAATTGACAATCCTATGATCGTGAACGTGCTTAGACAGTGTCAATGAATGAGAATGGTCTCAAGCGAACCTAACTTGTTTAGATTACATTCTCATAAGCACATATTCTTGGACTTATTGTTTGGCTATTAAGTAACATTTATATGAGACTACTTTAAACAATAATCATTGCCCTTTATATCAAACTAAATTAGTTTAACATTTGAAATGCCCGTAAAGTATCATCATATGATTGGATTTAGGGCACATTTCCAACAATCTCCCACTTGCACTAGAGCCAATCAGCTTGGTCATCAGTGATGATGCCTCTTCTGAATTCATTTCATAAATGGCTGAGTAGTAGGCCTAGGTAGTGGATATCTATATGTTATCCACAGAAGCAAACTTGAGATTAACGACTTCACCATTATACATGATTCTTAATCATGTGGTTAAGTCTCTCATTTGAGTTCGGATCTTGATGAGACCTTGATTCCCTTGGCTTGAGCTATCGCCCCATTAGTGTCAAAGTGTCGGCACACTAAAGACACTTTCTGGTTGGAACCGAATAGAAAGTTCATAACTTTCCCATCCAAACAACAACGTTGTAAGCTTCTATATGGCTATATATATATTTTGCATGTACGATGAAACACACTAAAGTCATTACTTTTAATGTTTTCACCTAAATATCTCTTTAGTCATAATAAAGAGATATTCAATGATGGATTAGATTCATAATCTAATACATATACGCTTCCATTGCGTTACTCTAATTCTTCCTCATTCTTGAGGAATCCATCCTTTAGTGTTTCTTAAATACTTAAGGATTCACTTGACAATTGCCATGGTTCTGATCCTGGGCTTGCATTGATATCGTCTTGTACCGTTCTAGGTACAACTCATATCAACGTTTTTCATACAATATGAAATACATAAATCACCTTTCTGCGTATGCATAAAGGATTCTATTTACGCATTATTTATTTGGGAGTCAAAGGGTATGTTCCCTTTGAGAAGAGCAATCTCCTAGTCTTACTAGAGTTGTCCTTCCTTTTGAAGCTTATCATCATATGAGAAACTTCCTAACATCTTTCGTCTATTATTAGGGATTGATATAATCCAATTATATCCTGAAATCTATCATTATAGATTTCCATTCCATGTTTATAGACTATGTCTCCCATTATTTATTTGTTTAAAGTCATAACTTTAACGAAGAAGAATTTCTTTTTATTTCCAAAATTGATATATATCATATATATGTTCAAATTTAGAAATATGATTAACTCCCACTAATCTTTTGTAAACCTTGTAGACAAAAGATTCATTTATATCTCTATGAGAAATCAAACGATTTGATTTTTCTCTCATAAAAATGCTTATAGCTCCCATTAGCTTGCTAAGATTCATGATGGATGAATCTCTACAACTTTACATGTCATGTGATTTCTAGTTTTAGACATATATTATCAAGACAATCTTGATAATGGTTTCGGAAACCCATATTATGTCCAAACATTAAATCATCGTTAAGTTGTAGCTAACAATCTTCGAATTAATAGAAACCAAGACTACATCAAAGATGGTTTCTTCCAAGTCAACCAATCTCTTTGATTGTAGTCATCTCAAGCTACCAATTAGCTATGTAGGTTTCATTATTTCGAGTCAAATGGTATTATACCATTTACATGAGTAGGTGTTGTACACACACTCAATGTAATCATAAGGATTTTCATTCTTAATTCTTTCGAATTAAGAGGTGTAACTCTATGACATAGTCATAAAGTTCAAACCATTCAACTGAGACGGTTTACAAATCCTTCTTGATTACCTTGGAGCTATAGTTGTTGGAACTAGGTTGTTATATTTGTTGATTATCATCTTGTCTCTCAAAGAACCTATTCTTTGAATTCTATTTCTCGTTCACTTGCCCTATCTTAGGCAAATCCTAGTGTAGGATTTCAATGAACTACCCAACAAACAACATTTTTTGGTTGGTTAATAGAAGTGATATCCAAAGACTAATCTTAGGATATCCTACAAGATTGTTCTCAACCAATATTGCTTATTAGCATACAACCCCAAATCTTAACACGCTTAAAACTTGTCTTTCTTTCCGACTACATCCTATGAAGTCATGAAAACTTTGGAAGATATTCTAATTGACAATCGTATTGTCTTAGAAGTATATATATATATATATATCCTATATATGGGTATTTTGATAACATCCAACGAACCAAATCTTATTCGAGTTCGTTATTCTCCTAATGGAGAAAACTATTATCTTATGATGCTTAATTTTCCTTGATATCTTTCAAGGAAACTCTTCTAAAGTGTTATATTTCCTTAGATCAAATTTAAGGAGGTAAATACTTTAGACATCTTACTCATCAACTTACATTCTTGAATTCTTTGAAACCTTTTACAAAGTATTCGGACTTGTGTTTATTCAAAATAAACGATAGTCCAACCGAGAGCGATCTTCGGTGAATGTCATGTGACATGAGTAGTATTATGTTGTGGTCAAACCACTAACATCTAAGTGAATTAACCTCAACAACTTTGTGATTCTTTATTCTTTCCAAAAGAATAAAGATTCGAACATTTCGCCTCTAAACAATTTTAACAAGAAGGTATTGGATCCGGATCTAACGATCCAAAGCATCCATCTATGACCAACTCGTAATTTATGCTTTTAGAGGTGTCACAATTCAGTTGGGATTAGTCACTACTTTGTAACCTTTTGGGTTTTAAGCATCGTTCCATTCTAAACAGTTAACACTACCACGTCATCTCTACCATAGAGACAATCTATTAGATTACAATAATCCAATCATTTACTTTGGTAGTTCATATGAGGAAGTAAGTACTATCTGCTTTCACAGAGATCTATATTTGATTCACGTTCCGAATGTGAAGTACTTTCTCTTCTCTCATTAATCTTCTACTTCTTATTTGCCACACTTTTACAACCATTGTAAAACATAGTCACAAATATTGAATCAAGCATTCAAGTAGAATAACCAACTGTTTTGAATCATTTAAGAACATTTACAACACCTTCGAAAGATGTGTTCTTGACATTTGCAAGTCATTACTTGCAAATACCCCTTCCAATGTCCATCCTTTCATAAAGAAAGTTTGTTCCCTTGGAGTTAATTTGCCTTCTTCATTTGACTTCTCCATTGACTACAATAGTCATGGTCCCTAAACTCCCACTATCTCTCTTGAAACTTATTTCAATTGTGTTTTACACATCAAACGATTTTGGAGAGAGTGTAGTTATTGTTCACTACATAGTTTACAATAAACTTAGTGAACCATATGGATAGAGACTCAAAGGTGAAGTCCTTGCCTTGTTTCCGTCTCCTTAATTGGTTTAACACTTTAACATTTAATGATTCAAAATCATCATAAGTCCATCTTTATGGACTATTTTTGTCAAACAACCATTATGTTCCAAACATAATTTCCAACTATCTAACAAGTTCTTCCAATGATACATTATCAAAAGGAAGATTGTGAGAATGAGACTACTTAGGTACATATACAATCCATTCAAGACAATCTATGGGATTGTGGTACCAAGTCCGGAAACTTAGGCCTTCGGCTTTTCTTTGTCAAGTTTAGGATAGCGTTTGCAAATATATCGGTAAATAAATACATAACGAATATAAATTGATTGATTTTAAGCCATTTGATCCGGGTCTTTGAATCAAATAGCATCACCCACTATTTTGGCAAATTCCATATCCCTCATCGGAATTCGAGAGTTTTTGAAGGAAACTCTTAGTAGGGTATGGGAGGCTCACTATTACTAAGCCCACCTCACAATGACATGATGTTGGCTAGCGACAATAATAATGAGAGAGTACACTTACTCTTTTACATCCAATGTAAGTACCCATATACTTTGGCCTCTAGAGAATGATGCCTCACAATGACATGATGTTGGCACCATTGCACTTAGTTAAGTCATTCCCACCATGCAAGTTCGGGTAGGGGTCCAAGAACAACCTCACAATGACATGATGTTGGCTATTCTTGTTGCCTACCTTCACAACATCAAGTATGCATATAGACTCCTCCTGAGTATAAGCATGCACTTTGTACTCCCCCATGATAGGGTGAAGTCGGTGTACAAGTCATAAACGCTTGGAGCCTACCACGGTGGAAGGCCACGAAAGAGTGTTCAAAGCACTCCCACGCTTTACAACTTAATAATGATTTGAGGGTTTTTAGGTCTCATCACATATATATTATCATTTTAATCAAATTAAAACAATTTGGTCCTATTGCAACTATCGGTCCATTTGATTGATTTAGTAGTATATGATACTCCCACTAAGCTTTTAAAACGGTTTTTAAAGCAAGAGTATATGGTACTACTAACATAAGGTTTGCATTCGTTTAAGGACTATATAGTTGCCTTAGGGCCTTAGGATGACTATGAACCTTTGATTTGATCCAACACGAGCCTAGTGTTGGATCACGGACTAGGGACGGTGATTGATTTTAGTTATACGTTTAATCTCATTAACGTGTGTTGTCTTATTGGGCGTTGGACCCCAACTACTCCAATTTCATGCATATCAAATAAAACAAGAAAGGAGTACAATTAAATTAAAGAAGAGCTTATGCTCTTTTACAACATTTGATCAAATCAAATTACAACCAAAATCTAATCTACACATTCCCATGGTTCAAACAATTTTGAAACGGCCTTTCACATAGCTCAATTATCGTAGGCTTAGGTTCATAATCACCCTTTAATTAATTAACACTTTAACTAATTAAACAAGAATGCAACATTTTCATTTGGTTTTTGGATCCATAGAATTGATTTTATATGGAGCTAAATGAAATGAAAATCCAATTCTCATTTAAAGAGACAAAACAATTTTGTTCTCTTCCAATTTGGGCCAAAATGCAATAACCTCAACTATTGGGCCATATTGCAAAAACATAAACTTTTGGGGTCACTTTGTAAAAACATAAAAGTACAATACTTCATGTTATTATAACTAGAACCCAAAAATTTCAACATTTACAAAAACTTCATTAAAGGAACAAAACAATTTGCCCTTTAGTGATTTTGGGCCTTAACGTAAAAACGCAAACTTTCGGGTCAAAGTGCAAATACACAAAAGTATCAAAACTTTATGTAATTGCATAAAAGCCCCAAAAGTACTCCCCATTTGGGAGTGGCCGGTTGTGGGAGTGAAAAATGGAGTGAAGATGTTAGTGGAAGACAAGGTATGGTATGAATAGTGAAAGGAATGGTTTGAAGGTTTGATTGGCATGGCTTGTAAGTGATTGGTATGGGTTGAAAATTCATTTTTCAATCACACAAAATCAGCCAACAACAATGAAAAACAAACCAAAACTTTTTGAAAAACAACAAACAATTTGAATCAAACCACAAAACTTTTTGTCTTTGCCAAGAACATTTCAAGAACAATGAAGAACATTCATGAAAACCCACAAGAGTTCCATGAACATTTTTCATCCAAAAACACTCCCAAAATTTGTAAAACTTTGGGGAAATAACATATTACCATAATAGGGCACTTAGGGGTTCCAATTGTCACATTAAAACCATTTTAACAAGTCAAACAAGACCCCAAAAATCCAACCTTTGGATTTGGCCGAATTTCCCAAAAATTCATGGCACCAAATTTTAGTTCCAAAATTCATGCTCATATGAACTACATCTACAACATTTGAGATGGCAAATTTTCCAACAAAATTTACATTCAAACAAGCAACAATAAATCTTGTAACAATTACAAAATTTAAATCACAAACTATGTAAACACAAAACACAAAAGATTCACCAATCTACTAGACCTAGGCTCTGATACCACTTGAAGGGAAATTTGCGGATTAACCGAGTTCATTAAGCAACATCATT
>JAEHOF010000264.1:0-21555 GCA_018257905.1 Gillenia trifoliata | reverse complement strand
TTTTTTTCACAGATATCAGATCGAAAGCCTTAATTTTGCTCTACAAGATACTGCACTAAAAACAAATATTAGCAAGTTATTTGATAGGAGAAAGAATGGGACTGGAAGCGCGAGTTCTCATTTTGGTGGCTGCGGTGGCTATGTTTATATGCCTTCCCTCCTCCGCATATGCAGCCGAGGGAACAGCCACTTTTTATACACCTCCTTATGTTCGTAAGTGTATATAATTTCACCATTTTCAAATATATTATCACAATCTCAATTAGTTTCTCATCATAGGGAAACTGGTGTTTTGTACACTGCCAGTTTTGCCCTGGTGAGGAGACATGGTGGCTCGTACATAACTATGCTCTCGATGCTCCTACTGGTATCAACTCTTATGTATCAGATGTCCTTCAGAGCTCTTTTTTTATCTTTAAACTGATTAATCTGAATATAACAATTGTTAGGATCCAACAGAGTGAGAGAAAATTGTAATCTCGTCTTGTCCTACATTTAGGGTTGTTTATTTGCATTTCGCCCCGTTAAAACATCTATGGATATTATATAACACATAAATTAAAAGCAATCGCATATACTAAACAGCATTTTTATTAGAATATGCGTATATTATAATGTTATAAATCTCGACCACATGCATATATTTAGATAAAAACCAGTCTAATCTAATCAAGAGTCCGAACAATGTAGAGTATTTAACCTCATGGTGTAAGAAGTTTCGGCAACAAAAAGATCTTGATCTTATCAACCTAAACCCTGAAATCTTCTATGTATATATATATATATATATACACACACACATATATAAACACAAAAAAAATGTTTAGTTCACATATTTTCTGGAAACATAAGATGTTCATAGTTCTAGATAGACTAGACTTTCAATCTGAACCATTCTTAAAACTTTTTTCATATTGTCAAGTTCGTATCGGAAATTCGTATACACTATATAACAACATAAACATTTGTCTAACAATATAGGATGTTTGTATTGTCATACTTTTAATTTGTCTTATTAATCAATCATACGTAATATTTTACCTTTATGTATATATAGTCATATCATATATTAACCCGACTTATTCAAATAATCGTGTCCAAGGACTCAACACTAATCCACTTGTTTATAAATAAGGTTGTGCTATACACACACTTTTTTTACTTCTCACACACCTCTTGTTAATTTTTGGCCTTAGATTTTTTTCTATTCACTTGATCTGACGGCCGGAATTGAAAAAGGTGTGTGGGAAGTAAAAAACGGTGTGTGGATAGCACAACCCTATAAATGTGGTGTGATGTTTAGGTTAACCCATGTATATTGTGATATGTAAACCTAAAACTAATTTTCTGTATTTTTTATATCTAAATCTACTTATTCATTATTTATAAAATCAAATTTAACTTGATCAAGAATCCTTGAAAAACCATTAAAAAATTAGCTTTATAATTACACAAATCTCATACATTGCATACTAATAAAGTAATAATTGGAGAAATGAATCAGGCTCTGCATATAATACTAGGTAACATGTTTATCATGTCCAAATTTAGATTACCGAGTTTGACACTAACCCGACCCGTTTATCATCGATGGTGCTTAGGAGATCATGTCATATACATTTATGTGTCAAATAATGGGCAGGCGAACTTTAATCATGTTCGTTTTGTATTATTGTGCTGTATCAAAAACGGCCAATTTTTCGTTAATATCAACTATTGGGATTTCTACTTTATGGTAGTTAACCTATATATAGAGTACTGTTATATCGAAATCAAAAGAGTAATACAATTAATGTGTGATTGTTCCTTTATTATGTTCATGATTTATTTTGGTTCGAGGAACCCCTTAATTATACATGCATTGTTTGGTGGACGTGCAGCATCCTCATGCAACGGATACCAAAATGATGGAGTGATGATAGCAGCAGCAAGCGATGCCATTTGGGACAACAGAGCTGCGTGTGGAAGAAGCTACAGAGTGACATGCATTGGAGCCACCAACCAAGGTGTGCCAAGGCCTTGCAAGGGTAATAGTGTTGTCGTTAAAATTGTGGATTACTGTCCTCCTGGATGCCAAGGAACCATCGATCTCTCTCAAGAAGCCTTTGCTGCAATTGCTAACCCTGACGCCGGAAAAATCAGGATTAGTTATACCCAGTAAGCATGCACACGTATATTACCAATCTATATAATTTCTTTTCTTTTTAGTTAATAAAATTCATCATAATTAACCTAAAAGTATGAATTGAAATTTTATTTCTTCTCGTTTTTGTGGTGGGTATGCAGGGTTTGAAGCAAGCAGGCTCTCCAAGAATTAATAAATTAGTCATTTAAACTAAGGTCATATGCCGCAAGGACGACTTGTAATGAAATCAAGGTTTGAAATCGCGTCGCGTAAGGCGTCGCGTGGGAAGTTTCGCTATGCAATGTCGCGCTATGTAGCGGTTTCGCGTAAGCTATTTGGGACTTGCATAGCGTAAAATAGCAATGAACATTGAATAAACATATATATATATACTTGCACCAAAACACATATAATTTCATATTAATGCATAATAAACTATCAAAATACATATTGTTCAAGTTCAACAACACAAAACAGTTGAATAAAAATCCAAATATGCCAAACATAATGAAGATCTTATGTTAAAGATCATTCAAAAAGTTACAAAATATTCATAAACCCATTACAAAGAGAAAAACTAAACTTTACTCATTTAAATAATCATCCTCATCAAGATTATCATTACCGAGCAAACTATCATCATTGTCACTCACTACCAAAACTAGGGATTTGTCCTTTTGGGCAAAATATTTTTTTTTTTTTTTAGTTACAAATAGCGTTTTCATCGCGTAATTTCGCGTAATTATCGCGTAAATCGCGTACGTTTTTTGAGACTTCCGCGAAAATTTTACGCGATGTCGCGAAATTGGTTCCGTTACGCGACAAAACGCGCGATATTGCGCGATGTCGCGCGATATTTCAAACTATGAATGAAATAATTAAAGCAGCACAAGCTGTATGAAACTTATTAAGTAATTGTATTTCACAGTTTCAAACGTGATGAACTGATGTTATGGATATATGTGTTCAAGTAAAGAGGGCCCTTAAATATTATTTTTCATTGTACAACATCTGCACTTTCTGGAATATATATACATAGCGTTCTTTTTTTTTTTATTGATAAAAAAATTAAAGGTACAATAAGTTAGGACAAAAACCTAACCCTAACACAACATCAAAAAAGGCAAAAGAAGCAACAAAAATGTAGAGCAAGAAAGAAAGATCAAGCTCAAACCCACAATGAAACTCAAAACTAGAGCATGGGAAAGCCATTAAAACAACTCCTACGATGAGCGGAAGTTCAAAAGCCACAGAAAGACCATGAACAAAAGGCGCAGGTTGCGCACGAAGAACAGAATCCCACCAATAAATCCAACAATTATCTACACAAAAGTTGGCTAAACAATCAGCCACTTGATTACCTTCACGATATATATGAGAAACTTGAATCCGCATGGAAGAGATAATGGTGCAATAGTTAGACCGGTCAAGCGACAAATGCTAAGGGACCTTAATAGATCTATTGGAAAGAAAATACCTTTTGCCAAAAAGTAGTATCACACTCAATCTAAAGAGAATGCCAACCCTTCTTCATTAGCCATAATGAAAACATGAACAATGACCCAAATAGTCTCGAGAAAATACCACCAAACATAGCATTGCCTAGAGAACCAAGAGCTGTGCACCATCAATATTAACCTTTTCTTCAAACCCACAAGGAGAAAGCCAAAAATCCCATGGATTTTGGGAACCTAGAAGGCCTACCATGTATTCCAAGTGCTCCAAAGAATGCAAAGCTCGTCGGTGGAGTTTAACATCGAACCCAAACCCTAGGTGTCACAACCCCAATTTAGGTAGAAACTATTTACCATGTTAAAATAAAGGGAACCAAAAACAAACTCAAGCTGACCAAAACATTTCATCTCTGACACAACCAGGATCTAACTACAGGTTTGTAACCCTACTCACTGTTACATAACTTTTATTACACATGGTGATAAAAGTACAACAACAACCTAACAAAAAGGATTCAAGGTCTTCAAACAAGAAGTTCAACTTCTACGCACATCCAAAACATCAAAATGATACCACTTCGATGCAGGCTAATCTAAAATGGAAGATGAAAAAGGGTGAGCTACAAAAGCTCGGTAAGAAACTATTATGGCTTTGTAATAGAAAGAGTATGAAACCCCGGAGATATATCGAGTATTCAAAGAGATAAAATGAATACATCAATCACAAAATGGCAAATATAAAGGCAAGAGTAATAACACAATTTCAATAAGCATTAACAAACAATAGCTTTTGTTACGCTCTTCAAATATTACAACGAGGCACTTATTCCATGGTGGTTACATAGGTCTTATTACCAAACGGGCCACAGTCTGACTCCGCTTCACAAAAGAAGGCACAACACTTTGATTCATATAAAGCTTGAATCAACCACATATTCGAGATGTTATTTGACGTTCAATTATTGGAACACTTTGAACAATGAAAAGAATACAATAGTTTGTGAATCAATAATCAAACCGGGATTCAATAACAAAGAGACAATTCAAAGAGTGATTCAAAGCTCAATATCAAAAGTTACGAGGTTTGAAGGATTGAGACAAAACCAAACCTAATTCCATAATAGAAACTTACAAGTTCCGACAACTAAATTTCTTAGCTTGGACTTCTCTCCTCTAAGATAAACATGGCTGCTTAGTAAAAGTGGTACGAGTGCGTGAAATGAGATGTTTGAAACAAGAGGCCCAGGTTAAAGAGAGCCGTAAGAAAACGTAGCAATTGGTAATTTACTTCAAGTGTGGATTTGCTAGGTGTCAAACAAATAGATAACACTTGTGACTTAAGTCAATTAAGGTGTATAGTTGCTAACTTGAACTTGTAAATAGCACAAAACACTTTTACTAGTGACGGCCCTCTAACTAAACTAGTAAGTAAAAAGTGTTACATTCTAACACACCCACCCTTGATACCCACGTGGATACCAAGTTCGGGCGTCTTTGCCGACACTAGTAAGTAACAAACCATTAAATGCATGACAACACTTAGTTTAAGTAAATTACATTGACATAAAGTTTGCGGAATTTAATGCCAATATGCACAAGGTTCGAGTGTACTAATTTGAATCGGCGAAACAAAATAATAAATCAAGTTCCTAGATCTCTATCCATAACATGGATGAATATTATTAAAGCGAACAAGAATAATAATCCTACATGGTCGGGGATAGAATCATAGGCGCCACTCGTATGCCTCGACTACACCGAGATGCATATCACTAGGTGTCTGAAGGGGCGCAAAAAACAAAGGTGTGAGTGGACGAAAAATAAAAGTTTTGCTCACCTTTCTCTTTTCAACATAGTAACCCCCTATTTAAAAATCCGGTATATTTGTAAATCATACTATCATAGTATGTGTCAAATGCGTACTATAATATATGTATGCGAAAGTAAATCTTAACGTGAAATACGTATATAATAATTCATATTTTCATAGTCATTTCATCAAATAATATCAATAGTATAAATAGGAAAACCAACACGAGAATTGTTTATTGCAATCACCCATGTACGTGTTGGAGCGACCTCTCAATCCCAAGTACAAGCACTTTACATTATCAATCAATTTGTACTCCTAGTACCACACACATGTAAGCACTTGCGCCTTAGCGCGTCACACACAGTCCTTACGTAGTGGGGCCTTTTCCCAAAAATGAAACGTGAACAAACTTGCACTAAGGTATTGCAGACAATACCCCTAGTACGATTAGCTGACCCGAACATGTGAACTTGATATACGGCCGTGAGAGACGGTACTACAACGTAGTGAAAGCATACCAAGTGTGTTTGAAATCATGCATATATACATCGTAATGGCCAAGTGAAGAATATCATATACTTCTATAATTTCTCAAATAATTAAACCTTGTGTAATCGGAACATATTATTCATGCTTAGAAGCCATAAATTAAATACTAATATATCCATATAAATATAATCAACCCTCCCAACCATTTAATAATAATAACCATAATTAAATACTATATGGTTGCATAATCGAATACCAACATATATATATATATAAACATGCCCCGAAAACATTTAAATTCATGTAAGAAAACCATTTCATAAATATTTTCAAGCATATAAACCAAGTACGAAAACAAAGAGTCCACTCCACGAGGTGATCGGGTGAAATCCCCTGTTGCGTTGCCTCCTCGAAGTGTTGGGTCGGAAGGATTACCTATATAATAATGAGGGGAAAAATATTAAAACCTCCTAATATAAATTAATATAACATATAGAAAAATAAACCAAAAAATAATACTATTTTAGCGAACGGGCTCGAAAAATGATTCCGAGGACGAAAACCTTACGCCGCCATCCTGCCGTGTCGCGCTAGTCATACCGCCACCCCATACACGTCGCGGCCTCTTGTGGCAGTCACAGCCGCCACGCGACGGGGCCATGGGAATATACCTTTCGACGAGAATATTATGGCAGATTGGAATATTCCTTTACGGATTCAATGAATATTCCTTCACCACCGACCTCTGCTTGATCATGGACCACGCCGCCCGCCTGCGCGAATCCCTCATTCTTCAGTTCGCCAGAAATTCTGGAAAAATCTGGGTCCCAATCCCAAAACTTCAAAATTCATAACTCCTTCATTCTTGGCAAAATCGCGTGCCATATATCAAAATGAAGGTATTGATGAAATAGCATATTTTCATACCAAATTTAGGGGCGGACAAATGGCGAGGAGATGGCCTAATTCCGTTCTCCTTCAAAACTGCACCAAATTCCACGCGTTCTTTATGTCGATTTTGACTTACTCAGCGTAATAAAACCAATGGAAATTGTTTGAGGCTTACCTAAGTCGGGATTGTCTGAGAAACTTGAATGGCGATTCATAGTTTTAGATTCCGGCGTCGGTTTGGTCACTTGGGCTCAGTCTTGGGCATTCCTAAAAAATCACGGTTTCGTCCAAAATGTGAGGGCAGAATCGTGTGGTAATGATCTTGACAGCGGTTTGTGATTCGTCCAAAAGTTAGGAGTTTGGTGGTTTTGGGTGGTTTTGTAGAGAGAGAGGGAGAGAGAGAGAGAGAGAGAGAGAGAAAGACGAGTCGTGCGGAGGCTTGGGCTGGGGTTGGCTACACGACCTTGACCAAATACCCCTAATTACTTACGGGTGTGAAAATTACTAAATGCCCCTACACTTTTAAAGTTTCGCAAAACGTTCGTTTTAACTCCAAATTGAGTTCGCTTGCGTCCATGTGTTCGTATCGACGAGTACTATTTGAATATGCAAAGAAAATAATTTTCACATCGTCTCGAAAAGTCAACAAAAGTCAACATTAGTCCCTTTAGGGAAGTATTTTGGTAATTTCACATAAAATTTTTGGGACGGGTTGTAACACATTCTCCCTCCATAACGAAATTTAGTCCCCTAAATTTCCACACACACCTTATGAAAACAAGTACGGATACTTTTCTACGATTTCATCTTCATTTTCCAAAGTTGCCTCTTTGAGGCGAGTGGTGTTGCCCTTGCACTTTTACTAGAGAAATAACCTTTGTCGTAATACTTGCTCCTAATGGAGTCCCAAGAAATGCGGATTGGCCTCTCTTCAAAGCTAAGATTCTCATGAATCACAATCGGACCATAGTTTATAACATGCTTGACACATCACGGTTAATACTTCCTTAACATGAATATGTGAAAAACATTATGAACATTCGATAGATTTGGTGGCAATACTATTCGATAAACAACTTCTCCAATTCTTTCCAACACTTTAAAAGGTCCAATAAATCTTGGACTAAGCTTGACTTTCTTGCCAAAATTAATCCATAATTCCTTTGAATGGTGATACTTTCAAAAGAACGAAATTACCCACTTGAAACTCATGTCTCTCCTTTTTTTAACCGACGTACACTTCGTCTATTTTGAGCGGCTTGTAATCTTTCTAGAATGAGTTTGATCTTTTACATTGTTCTTGCACCAGTGCAGGCCAAGCAATTTTCGATCTCCAACTTCTTCCCAAACATATAGGTATTGTCATTTTCTTCCATATAGAGCTTGAATGGTACTGTTTGGATACTTCTATGATAAGCATTGTTAAAGAAAACTCAATCAATGGAAAGTGATCATCAGGTTTTTCTTTAAAATCCATTACACAAGCTCTTAACATATCCTCCAAAGTTTGAATCGTTCACTCAGGGTGTCCATCTTTGTTTGAGTATGAAAACTGTACTAAATTCAAGTCTTGTTCCTATAAGCAGGTTAAGACTTCTCCAAAATGAAATACATTAATCGGATCTCGGCTAGATGTAATGCTTCTTGAATACCATATAACTTCACAATCTCCTCAATGTATAATTTGACTCGTTTCTCATATTAGTAGGTCATCATAATTGGAAGAAAGTGAGTAGACTTGGTCAATCTATCCTTATCACCCAAACGCATTGTGTTTGCTCGAGGATTTTGGTAGTCGACAAAATCCATGGTGAAATAACTCCCACTTCCACTCCCCAGAATAGGCAATGGCTGTAACAAACCACTAGGTTTTGATGCTCCACTTTATCGGTGAGAAACTAAACACTTAGATACAAATTGTGCAATCTCCTTCTTCATGTTGTTCCACCAATAGAGGCCTCGAAGATTCTGAGTATCTTTGTACTCTCGGGGTATATTGTGTAACGAGAATGATGAGTTTTGTCGAGTATCTCATTCTTCAAATTGATCATTCGGGTACAAAGTTGGTTTCCGAATCTCGGTATACCATTTGCACTTCAAGGAATCATGTTTTCATGATTTCAGCAAAATAATATCGGCCCGGCTTTACATCTTTTCTTTGAGCAACCTTGATTTTGTGTAATAAAACGAGTTCAATCCCAGTTTGCAAGTAAAAACGCACGATTTTTGAACTTTGGATTCCACATACGAGTCTACTGCATTGCTCAAGTAATACTCATTCTTTCAATATCATAAAAACCCGACAAATCCCGTAATTTTCGACTTAATGCATCGGCCACTGACATTAGCTTTAAGCTGGGTGATATTGAATCTTTGCGGTCCTTAATCCTTCAAAGATCCAACTATCTTCTTTGCCTCATGTTCGGCTCTGTTGAGGGAAAACAAATACTTCAGCTCTTATGATACGTATATATTTCAAAGGGACTACCAATATAGATAGAAAAGCGGTTACCAAGTTAAAATAAGAGAACCAAAGACAAACTCCAAAGCCCGACCAAAACATTTCATCTCTATTTACAACCGAGAGATATAACTACAAGGTTTGTAATCTACTCCTTATTCTGAGAACTTTGTACACGAGTTGTCTAAAATTACAACAACAACCCTAACAAAAGGATTCTAAGGTTTTCAAATAAAGTTCAACTTCTTGCTTACATCCAAACGTCAAAAAATGATACCACTTCGAGCACGAGCTAATACGAAATGGAAGATGAAAAAGGGTGAGCTACAAAAGCTTCGGTAAAAACTATTATGGCCTATAATAGAAGAGTATGAAACCGAGAAATATATCGGTATTCAAAAGAAGATAAAATGAATACATTAATGCAAAATGGCAATATAAAAATTTGAACAAGGAGTGATAACACAATTTCAATAAACATTAACAAAACAATAGCTTACATTCTCCTCTTCGAGATATTACAAGAGGCCTTATTCCATGGTGGTTACATAGGCCTTATTATAGCGGCCGAGAGGTCTGACTCCTTCACGAAAAGAAGGCACAACACTTTGATTCATAGCGAATCAACCACATGTTCGAGATGCTATTACGATGTTCAATTATTGGAACACTTTGAACAATGAAAAGAATACAATAGTTTGTGAATCAACAATCAAACTAGGACTCAATAACAAAGAGATAATTAAAGGCTGTGCTTGGACTTGAGACAAGTATAATTTATGCCTTTGTCGATGAACCACTAACATGCGAGAAAGACTTAACACCTTAAGTAGGGCATGGCCTTTCATGCAGTGAGACATCGATGCTTGTAGGTCAGCTCAAGAAAACTAGAGGAAATAAGGAATACACGATAGTAGCAATTACTTCTTCAAAGGATTGAAGAATCCTCGCATATTCTGAGAGTAGCGGTCAAGTCTTTCATGCGGAAAAATATCTTATCTTAGATTTGGTATTAGCACACCATCCTCTTAGATAATGGCTTACAATTCACCGGCTCTTGAAGTTACAAATTGATACAAGGAACTCGAATCACGACATCTTACTTCTGCTCATGATATCCCTAGAGACTCTTGTAGAGTGAGCATCAACAAAGCTTTCCTCCGATTGTACGAAGAGACTCGAAAAGGGCAATTGGCCGAAAGAACTACGAGTTCTTTGGCCATCATCTAATCTAAGTCACCTTCCTTGCCAAATTTATCTTATGAGAACGAATTGAAATGGAGAACACGGCACTCTCAAAAGCCCAGACTTAACTTTGTGAAAACGCCGAGAGGATGGGCCCAGAGTCAGGCCACCTGCTTGCTCGACAACGGATCGGATCGTATTACAACAAAATTGAGCAGAACTTTTCAATCTCGTCTTAACGGAAGTCTTTGAGAACACCAAAATTGCAGGTGAAGGCAAGCTTAGAAAACTAAAAGGTCAATGCAAAGTAATCGGAGTAGGAGGCAAGGGAACATACATCTTGCGCATATGGATGGAACTCAGTTACTAAGATGGAGATATTGTCAAGCTCACAACGGTATTGTGAGCCTTTGCACCAAGCGAACTACACGTGATTTGATTCGTCGATGACGTCTTGTTCAGGCAATCTCGTTCATAAGGAAGTTTGGCACTTTGAAGTTCATCGAACGGATTCTATTTGTCGATGTGGGGGCTGGATAAGGCTTCTAATAGGAATGGCCTTTGGTTAACGGTATCCTCTGGCCTTGTTCCTCAGGATCAACCTTCTTAGTTCGGCTATTTCATTCCTCAACTGGGATATTCTCACCATCTTCGGTAATAGGATCGATAGGGATCAATAGGAGAGTGTTGAAAGTTTGCTTGACTACCTTAGAACTCTGTTCAAGCACCATATCTCCAGGAGTTGGGATTAAAGCCTACCCTTCCGGCCATATATGGCTTTTGGGAGTTGATCTCCCCACGTCTGCTCTTGTATTGCCAACGAGGTCTTCCCCTAGGGTGCAAACTCCTACAGGGAACATCTCGGGCTCCTTCTTCTTGGGAATATACTTCCCAGGCTTTGCCTTACGGTTGCAGTTGCTTGTCCTACTTTGTGTTGAGAAACAAGCCCTCTCCAAAAATGACCAAGGAGTTGTTAGGTGCCCCAGCTTTTCTCCTCCAGATGAGAGATTGTGTGTCATCGGGTTGGGGGTAACAAACCCCTTGCTTTCCTCTTCCATTTGGCCTTTGAGAGGTTAGTACGCTGGGAAAAATGGCTTGAATGGCTCTACTCCACCAATGTTAGGGATAGGCTTCTCTGATGATCCTTTCAAACAGTCAATTGGTTATAAATGGGCCGAGAAGCCCAGATCAATCTTATTACGGACATTCTTTGGAGGAAAGGTACAATTTACGATATCCTGATACATTATCCCGAGTTATCATTTCCATGGAATTTCATCATTTTGTATCATGGTAGGCTGCCGGCTCCTCGCTTCTATCCGTCTTCACCGGCGGATTTAGAAGCTTGGGTCTCAGTGATGCTTGACCCATATGCGTCGGGATGGGTCCTATATCCTTTCCGTCATCCTCTGCGTGTGATTGAAATTTACTTCTTGGTATTTTCCTTATGCACAGGAGCATAAACAATCGAAAAGAAGTATCCCATAGGCGTGCCGAAAATATGTTCAAAGCCTTTTTGCGGGATGTAGGCGGGGAGCATACACATTTGGCTAGCAGCGAATTTCATAGCACTACTGCGAGGCTTCCGCCATTCATGGAGGAGTGTTATGGGAGCCTTTGATGTTGGTGTATTCGTCGGGCGTGCCACTATTGGCTTGCTAATGGGAATGATGTATTTGTTAGATTCGGTTAAATTATGTTAGATACTTGTGCCATAAGTAATATAACCTTTCACGGGATTGTGACTTAATTAGATAGGTCCTCGGTTAAGGTTCTTTTATTGCCTTGCTCGTTAAGGACTTTCATATCTCTCGATGTTTATGTCGGAGATTGTTAAGATGGGGTTTGTTATAAATGGATTTATAGCAAAGCGCGCCACTCTTGTGCATACATAAGAAAGAAACAAAAATTGTAATAAAAGACGCGAATTGGAAATACTTGAATGTAAATACGGAAAGTAATGACTTGTAAGTAAAGACGTAAAGTAAATGATATTGAAAGACTTTATGTAGATAAAAGTGCAATAATATTATATGTAATGGTCATTTTAGATTGACAAAACACCTATCGGATTGGATGTTGATCTCGGGATGGTGCGAGTACGCTTCCTTGTAAAGGGGAAATAATCAAGACACTTTGGCCTAAGATTGGTAATTGTTACTATCAAATGGGGTTGATTTGATGGCGAGCTTTAGTGCACTACTCCTCGGAAGGGAGTTAGGGAGTATGATCCTAGGATTCTAGTCTTTGAGTTCTCCAAAGTCACGAACTGGTAGTGTGAATGAGATGACAACGGATAAGAGATGAAACCTATATATGGGAAAGGCTTTGAGGGATTTCCTCGGAGGTTTCTTCTGAACTTAAGGATTACATTTCTTGATTGTTGAGTGTCTTTGTCTTTGAATCCTTCCTTCGTGTATATAGACCGGTGGGAGTCGCCACGCAAACATCCAATCCTGCTGCGACGATGCTGAAGACTCGGTGAAGTAAGGCTTAATGGGAAGGTATGAATAATATCTCGATCGGTCTACTCCCACGAGAGAGTTTTTATACATAGCCTTATTCTCCAAAATGTCGAGTGCTTTGCATTTGTTAATGTTTGTCGGTGGAGAGACGAGACACGGGCTTTCTTCTTTTGTTCATTGGTGGTTGGGCCATAACTCTTCTAGGCCCAACCCATTATCAAACTTAAGTTACGGCCGGTGGATATTTTTAGTGTAAACGAGGGTTAGGTGCCAAATTATATTTCTAGACAATGGCCTACAACTAGTTCTAGTGAACTTATTTGCATCACCATTAATGTTTATCACGAGTCCCACACACCCCAAATCCTTGACTTTTCAAAATTGACTCTCTTTAATGCAACAACTTTGTAACACAATGAATTTGCACGGGTTTTCACACTACGTTTTCAAAATGTAAAGAAATTTGAAAAAATAAATCAAACAACTCCTTTGTTTACATTTTTGATTTTCTTTTTGAAAATGGACTTCATCGATTAATTAAATCATCCACCACTACCACTACCTACCACCATCTCCCTCTCTACTCTCTCTCTCTCTCTTTTTGTTTCTTGATTGTTTGAGTGTCTTTGTCTTTGAATTCTTCCTTCGTTTATATAGACCGGTGGGAGTCTATGTCGTAGCTATCAAATCCCTCTGCGACGGTCTTTGAAGACTCAGTGAAGTAAGGCTTAATCGGGAAGGTATGAATAATATCTCCTAATGTTCACTCCAACGGAGAGTTTTATACATAACCTTCTTCCCTCCAAAATGTCGAGTGCTTTGCATTTAATCTTTGTCCGGTGGAGAGACACGGGCTTTCTTCTTTTGTTCATTGAGTGCAGGTTGGGCCTTAACTCTTCTAGGCCCAGCCCATTATCAAGCAAGTTCTAGCCCGGTGGATATTTTTAGTGTAAGGGTTAGGTGCCAAATTATATTTCCTAGACAATAGCCTCATAGTTCCGTAGACTTATTTGCATCACCATTAATGTTTATTAGTCCCACACCCCAAATCCTTTACTCTTCAAAATTGACTCTCTTTAATGCAACAACCTGTAACACAATGACTTTGGGTTTTCCTGCACCTACGTTTTCAAAATGTAAAGAAATTTGAAAAAAATAAATCAAACAACTCCACTTGTTTACATTTTCGATTTTCTTTTCAGAAAATGGACTTCATACGATTAATTAAATCCTCCCACCACTACCACTACCACTACCACTACCACTACCACTACCACCATCTACTCTCTCTCTCTCTCTCTCTCTCTCTCTCTCTCTCTCTCTCTCTCTCTCTCTCTCTCTCTCTCTCTCTCTCTCTCTCTCTCTCTCTCATATGAATTAATTCGTCAAGGAGGACTCTCTCTCACATCTCATATGAATTAATTCGTCGAGGAGGACTTGAGCTTCTTGCACAGTAGGGAGAGGCGTGGAGCTGTTTGATTAAGGGGTCGTGGGGCCCAGTTTTAAAGATTTGAAATTTATTGTAATATTTAAGCATACAAATTTTAATTTTCTTTAAATTATTTTGCCATGTGGCACATTTTTTATTTCCACGTCAACATAAATGTGGGTTCCATCCTCGTGAAGTTATTATTTGACGATCAAATTAACGGATTGTAGATCTGGGTCTTTTTTTTCTTTCCATATTTTACATTGTGGGTATTCTTTCTCTCGTTGAACATTGTGATTTTGTTGATTTCATGATGCTAAATGTTGTTTGGTTGACAACAAATTATGCAATAAAGGAAAAAAAAACATGAGTCTTCAGACTGTGTGGTCTTTTTGCAAAATGAGATAATCTGGAGTTTCTATTTGGTAGCTGAGAAAGCTGAATTTTCACATTTTCTTTTTTAAAAAAAATGGATTTGATACGATTTATTAAATCCTCCACCACCACCAACGTCTCTCTCTCTCTCTCTCTCTCTCTCTCTCTCTCTCATGAATTAATTCGTCGAGGAGGACTTGAGGTTCTTGCACAGTAGGGGGAGGCGTGGGGCTGTTTGATTAAGGGGTCGTGGGGCCCAGTTTTAAAGATTTGAAATTTATTGTAATATTTAAGCATAAAAATTTTAATTTTCTTTAAATTATTTTTCCATGTGGCACATTTTTTATTTCCACGTCAACATAAATGTGGGTTCCATCCTCGTGAAGTTCTTATTTAACGATCAAATTACCGGATTGTAGATCTGGGTCTTTTTTTTCTTTCCATATTTTACATTGTGTGTATTCTTTCTCTTGTTGAACAATGTGATTTTGTTGATTTCATGATGCTAAATGTTGTTTGGTTGACGACAAATTATGGAATAAAGGAAAAAAAAAAACATGAGTATTGAGACTGTGTGGACTTTTTGCACAATGAGATAATTTGGAGTTTCTATTTGGTAGCTGAGAAAGCTGAATTTTCACATTTTCTTTTTAAGAAAAAATGGATTTGATACGATTTATTAAATCCTCCACCACCACCACCACCACCACCATATCTCTCTCTCTCTCTCTCTCTCTCTCTCATATGAATTAATTCGTCGAGGAGGACTTAAGGTTGTTGCACAGTAGGGGGAGGTGTGGGGCTGTTTGATTAAGGAGTCGTGGGGCCCAGTTTTAAAGATTTGAAATTTATTGTAATATTTAAGCATAAAAATTTTAATTTTCTTTAAATTATTTTGCCATGTGGCACATTTTTTATTTCCACGTCAACATAAATGTGGGTTCCATCCTCGTGAAGTTATTATTTAACGATCAAATTAACGGATTGTAGATCTAGGGATTAGTTGTACTCTTCAAGGTGTGGGATACCTTAGGCTTCGGCAAAAAAAATAGGGTTTTTATCACCCACGGGCCCTGAACTTTCACTCACTAGACTGATTGATGCCTGAACTTTAAAACCGATCACAGAGATGCCCAGACTTATAAAAACAAGACTTTGTGATACTTCCGTCCCAATTCCGTTATCTCTCTGTCAATTAAGAGGGTAAATATGTCATTTCGCACTATATGTTTGATGAAATGACCTTTAAGGCCTTCATTACATGGTCTGATCCTTTCTCTCCTTCTCTTTCCGATTTTCCCTCCCAAATTGGTTGAAATTTCCCTCCTTTTCTTATCATTTCCGTCCAAATTGGTTGACCCAACCTCTTAATATTCTTCCGTATAGAACATTCAATTGATAAAAGGCTACGCCAAAGTAAATTAATTTGATGAACCAATAATTGATTTAGGTCTATTTCATCTAAGAACACATATTGCTTTTGCTTCATTTTGTCTATTTCAGCCTTCATTTGATTTAGGTCTATGAATTCTTAAGACTAAGATAGTATGATTAGTTGGTATTATGACTATTATGATATTTTAATGATATTATGGATGTTATGACTATTATGGATTTTCTTATGGATGTTAATTTTGTTATGTTTCTTATGTTCTCATTTTTATTTTTTGTCTTTTTATTCAATTTTATACCAACATGTAAATCACATTGGCAATTTTGTTTCATTCAATATTTCAATTATTGATTCATCGAATTAATTTACTTGGGCGTAGCCTTTTATCAATTGAATGTTCTATATGGAAGAATATTAAGAGGTTGGGTCAACCAATTTGGACGGAAATGATAAGAAAAGGAGGGAAATTTCAACCAATTTGGGAGGGAAAATCGGAAAGAGAAGGAGGGAAAGGATCAGACCATGTAATCAAGGCCTTAAAGGTCATTTCATCAAACATATAGTGCGAAATGACATATTTACCCTGTTAATTGACGGAGAGATAACGGAATTGGGACGGAAGTATCACAAAGTCTTGTTTTTATAAGTCTGGGCATCTCTATGATCGGTTTTAAAGTTCGGGCATCAATCAGTCTGGTGAGTGAAAGTTCAGGGCCCGTGGGTGATGAAAACCCATTTAGATTGACGGAGAGATAACAGAATTGGGACGGAAGTATCACAAAGTCTTGTTTTTATAAGTCTGGGCATCTCTATGATCGGTTTTAAAGTTCAGGCATCAATCAGTCTGGTGAGTGAAAGTTCAGGGCCCGTGGGTGATAAAAACCCAATATATATATATATATATATATATATATATATATATATATATTAAGAGCACTTCCACCCGTTGGTGGAGGGCAAGGGCAAGGGCAAGGGCAACAATTGCCTTCCGTGAATAGTGCTTGCCCTTGTGCAACTCCACCCGTTCGTGGAGGGCAAGGGCAAGGGCAAGGTTTTTTTTTTTTTTTTTTTTAAATTTTTTTTTGGTTGGCCTTAAATATCACACCGAAAATTTTGACCGACACTTTCCACCGACACACTCCACCGACAATTTTCTAATAAATGAAGTTTGGACTTTGTTTAAATTTGATCTTCAAATTATTTATTAAAAATAAACAAAGAAAACCATATTTATAAATAATTTTAAAAAGAAAGCATTACATGATAATAATTAAATAAAAATAACAACACCAATTAATTTAAAAAAAAAACAAACAAACATTATTCGTCATCCCTTGGAATCCAATCAGTGGTGCTTGGTCCGTCATCCCTTGGAATGTATGGCACTTGCTCATCTTGCTCGGGAAAATGTCTTCTCATGACGGCATCGCGTTGTTTTGTCCAAAAACGCTTTGAATTAGGAGTCATTTGCTCCGGGCGTCGGGACATGATTTCCCGATCCAACTCCTCTTGTCTTTCTCGCCTTTTCAATTGGGCTTCTTGCCGCTGGAACTCCCTATCTCTTTCAAGTGCTTCATCTCTGGCCCTGAATAACTCAAGCTGTTGTAGTTCGAGGTCACGATTCTGTTCATGTTGCCGAGCCATTTCTTCAACTATCTTGCAATATGCATCATTCGAAGAACTACCTCTTGCGGCTCTTTTCTTAGCAGCTTTCCTACCAATAGGCCTCTCGGCTGGCTCGGTAGGTGGTACCGGTTCACTTGGGGTCCCTGATCCTTCCTCCAAGGGCGATTCTTGCGTAGTTGATTCGTGTAAGGGAGTGTAATTGAAGACAACTTCTGGAGCACCATGAACAATTTTGTATTTCGGAGTATGCTTGACAAGGTCCCATAACTCATGCCTTGTGAATGATCTGTTGTTGTTAGCTTGATTGTACCACCTTTGTGCTTGTAGTTGCTGAAAAAATTGTATGTAAAAACATATAATAATTTACATATTGAAATGCTTATTTTTAATTAGCTTAAGGAATTGTTAAACAACAAAATAAATTGCAATTACCTCGTTGGCTAGATTATCGCCACTTCGAAATATGGTTTCCGCTTTTATGAGGGCTTCTTTCCAAGATTTCAATTCTTTATGTAAATGTCGGTACCTGCTGGACAGAGATTGCTCGGTCCAGCTCGTGCCTTGCATTTTCTCAACGAATAATGCATGAATCTTCTTCCACATTTTGTCGACCCTCATCTCATTTCCGTTGATCTGATCATGAGTGACAATCATCCAAGCCTCCAGTAATGCAAGATCTTCGGCAATCGACCAATTTGCCTTCTCACTCATAATTTTTTTTTTTTTATGTAAAAAACTAAGGATTTGGAAGAGAGAAAACCAAGGATTTGGAAGAGAGAAAACCAAAATAATTGATGTAGAAAAAAAAATATTGAGTGGTTGTGTGGAATGAAGAAGAGAATTGGGGGTGTTTATAAAAAATAAAAAAAAAATTTTTAAATGTCAGAATAATCTTGGCCGTTGATTTAAAAAAAAAAAATTTCATCAAACGGTTACCGTTGCGCCACGTGGCCAACGGTAACTTTTTTTTTTTTTTTTACCGTTGGAAATCCAACGGTCCAGATTAAAGAGCCGTTGGAGATCCAACGGCCATAAGCTTGCCACGTCATCTAGCCGACTGTCATAAGCTTGCCACGTCATCTAGCCGTTGGTGGAGACTGGCGTCAGCTGCAGCGGGTGGGGCCCACCGACATTTTCTGTCGGCCACTCTCCCCTACTCGCGCGTGATTTCCACGCGCCTGACTTAAAAAAAATTAAAACCGGTTGCTGACGTCACGCTGATGTCAGCAACCGAGAGGCAGCTGCCCTTGCAATTTTTGCTCGGGCTTGAGGTAGGGCTGGGTTGGGCCCACCTCTTGCCCTTGCATTTGGGTATGGGTGGAGTGTGTTTTGGTGCTTGCTCTTGCAATCCAACCCAATTGCCCTTGCAATTGGGTGATGGGTGGAAGTGCTCTAAAGGAACATGATGATTTATTACTGTCCATGTTTCCGCTATAAAATGGAGCAAAGCATTCACGTTTTTTTCACAGATATCAGATCAAAAGCCTTAATTTTGCTCTACAAGATACTGCACTAAAAACAAATATTAGCAAGTTATTTGATAGGAGAAAGAATGGGACTGGAAACGCGAGTTCTCATTTGGGTGGCTGCGGTGGCTATGTTTATATGCCTTCCCTCCGCATATGCAGCCGAGGGAACAGCCACTTTTTATACACCTCCTTATGTTCGTAAGTGTATATAATTTCACCATTTTCAAATGTATTATCACAATCTCAATTAGTTTCTCATCATAGGGAAACTGGTGTTTTGTACACTGCCAGTTTTGCCCTGGTGAGGAGACATGGTGGCTCGTACATAATTATGCTCTCGATGCTCCTACTGGTATCAACTCTTGTGTGTCAGATGTCCTTCAGAGCTCTTTTTTTATCTTTAAACTGATTAATCTGAATATAACAATTGCTAGGGTCCAAGAGAGTAAGAGAAAATTGTAATCTCGTCTTGTCCTACATTTAGGGTTGTTTATTTGCATTTCGCCCCGTTAAAACATCTATGGATATTATATAACTCATAAATTAAAAGCAATCACATATACCAAACAGCATTTTTATTAGAATATGCGTATATTATAATGTTATAAATCTCGACCACATCCATATTAAATAAAATGTTTAGTTCACATATTTTCTGGAAACATAAAATTTGTATAGTTCTAGATAGACTAGACTTTCAATCTGGACCATTCTTGAAACTTTTTTCAGTGTCAAGTTCTTATCGGAAATTCGTATACACTACATAACAACATAAACATTTGTCTAACAATATAGGATGTTTGTATTGTCATACTTTTAATTTGTCTTATTAATCAATCATACATATTTTACCATTATGTTTATATAGTCATTTCATATATTAACCCGACTTATTCAAATAATCGTGTCCAAGGACTCAACACTAATCCACTTGTTTATAAATAAGGTTGTGCTATACACACACTTCTTTTCACTTCTCACACACCTCTTGTTAATTTCTGGCCTTAGATTTTTTTCAATTCACTAGATCCGACGGCTGGAATTAAAAAAGGTATGTGGGAAGTAAAAAACGGTGTGTGGATAGTACAACCCTATAAATGTGGTGTGATGTTTAGGTTAACCCATGTATATTGTGATATGTAAACCTAAAACTAATTTTCTGTATTTTTTTTATCTAAATCTACTTATTCATTATTTATAAAATCAAATTTAACTTGATCAAGAATCCTTGAAAAACCATTAAAAAATTAGCTTTATAATTACACAAATCTCATGCATTGCATACTAATAAAGTAATAATTGGATAAATGAATCAGGTTCTGCATATAATACTAGGTAACATGTTTATCATGTCAAAATTTGGGTTACCGAGTTTGACACTAACCCGACCCGTTTATCATCGATGGTGCTTAGGAGATCATGTCATATACATTTATGTATCAAATAATGGGCTGGCGAACTTTAATCATGTTCGTTTTGTATTATTGTGCTGTATCAAAAATGGCCAATTTTTCGTTAATATCAACTATTGGGATTTCTACTTTATGGTAGTTAACCTATATATAGAGTACTGTTATATCGAAATCAAAAGAGTAATACAGTTAATCTGTGATTGTCCCTTTATTATGTTCATGATTTATTTTGGTTCACGGAACCCCTTAATTATACATGCATTGTTTGGTGGACGTGCAGCATCCTCATGCAACGGATACCAAAATGATGGAGTGATGATAGCAGCAGCAAGCGAAGCCATTTGGGACAACAGAGCTGCGTGTGGAAGAAGCTACAGAGTGACATGCATTGGAGCCACCAACCAAGGTGTGCCAATGCCTTGCAAGGGTAATAGTGTTGTCGTTAAAATTGTGGATTACTGTCCTCCTGGATGCCAAGGAACCATCGATCTCTCTCAAGAAGCCTTTGCTGCAATTGCTAACCCTGACGCCGGAAAAATCAGGATTAGTTATACCCAGTAAGCATGCACACATATATTACCAATCTATATAATTTCTTTTCTTTTTAGTTAATAAAATTCATCATAATTAACCTAGAAGTATGAATTGAAATTTTATTTCTTCTCGTTTTTGTGGTGGGTATGTAGGGTTTGAAGCAAGCAAGCTCTCCAAGAATTAATAAAATTAGTCATTTAAACTAAGAAGGTCATATGCTGCAAGGACCACTTGTAATGAAATAATTAAAGCTGCACAAGCTGTATGAAACTTATTAAGTAATTGTATTTCACAGTTTCAAACGTGATGAACTGATGTTATGGATATATGTGTTCAAATAAAGAGGGCCCTTAAATATTATTTTTCATTGTACAACATCTGCACTTTCTGGAATATATATACATAGCGTTCTTTTTTTTTTTTATTGATAAAAA
>JAEHOF010000267.1:0-21202 GCA_018257905.1 Gillenia trifoliata | reverse complement strand
TTCACTTGTATTTTCTTGACGTGCTCGTCGATACGAACGCGTAGACGCGAGCCGTACGTCGTTCGGACTCCGAACGAATATTTTACGGGCGTCGATTTTCGACGTTTCCCGTAATTTAACTTTGGACTGGGACCCATTTGGCAGCAAGCCACATGGCCTATCCCTGAAATTGGGGGATTTGGTCTGGGTCTTTGACCCGTGGCTTCCTCCCCCTCTCCTTCGTCTCCCTCTCCTTCTTCTTTGCAGAAAACAAAAACAACTCACACACCCAATTTCCCTGAGCACACCCGAGCTCTTCCCTGAGCCATCTTCCTCCTTGGCCACCTCTGTGCTTACAGACTATCCCCACTGCACAGCGAGCCACTGTGCTCGACTTTGAACCCAGAAACCTGCAAAAAAAAAAAACTGAAAACCCAGATTTCACTAAATGCACCCCGACCCATTTTCTCGTCGATTTCGACCCCAAAGGTCCTCTTTCTGGTCACCATTAGACTCACCAGGGTCCCTGCAAACTTGCTCGAACCCTGTCTGGCCGAGTTTGGCCGTGATTTGCAGATCTGGAAATCGACAACTTGGAGCCGAGATTGTCTCTCCAAAATCCACCCATCTCAGGCCAGTTTTTGGCCTCCCCGTGGGTAAATTTCGATTCCCCTTGACTCCAGCTTCATTTTGATATAAATTTCGTTGAATTTGGTTGAGAAATGAGTGAGATATCGACGTTTGAAGTTTTCCGGCCAAATTCCCAGTTTCCGGCGACGGCGACGGCGGCCGGCACGGCGGCCGGCGGCGGCGCCGGCGACCGGAAAAAGACCAGTCGACCGGCGCTGACGTCAGCGATGACGTCAGCAAACCGGGTCGAACCGGCCATGCTGACGTCAGCGAACCGGTTCAGACCGGCGCTGACCGGCTCGGCTGAGCCGCGCGTGGAGCCGCGCGTGAGCCGCGCGTGGCGCCGCGCGTGAGCGCGCGTGAGACAGCCGCTGGAGCCGCGCGTGAGCCGCGCGTGGAGCCGCGGCTTGGCGCGTTTGAGCCGCGCGTGAGGGCGCGTGGGAGGTCCAATTTCAATTCTGTTTTCACGGGGCGACTCGTGACGACGTGTACTACCTCGGGGTAGTACGCATGATATTTTTCTAGGTGTTTTGGACCTCCAAATTGAGAAAACAAGGGATAGGGTTATTAAATTAATTAATTCGTTACCTTTATGAGATTAATCATCGTACCGGTGATATCTCATATAGGTGAGACCAAATGGCAGCGTGTGGCGACGTGTGCTACGGCACACGGCGGCCCACGGCGGCGGTTTTGGGGTTTCCGACCCCGAAACTCCGTTTTCGGGTTTCCGAACGCCGTTTTCTTCGTATTTTCAATTACTTTATTAATCTTGGGTGTTCCAAAATAGGTTTGGCGACCCTTGGCGCTCGGAGGACGTACGTTGGACTTCCCGGCTTCGGTATTTGTGAGTGGGCCCTTTCCCTATTATTTTAAATGTGTTTTATATTTGGGAAATTATATATTTGACTATGCCTACATTTTATTGTGGTTTTAAATGGTATTTACTCTCGTATATTTGGTAGACCTAGTACTTCGTGGTATTTACTCGGTTTACTAGTTTCAGCTCAGTATTTCGGTAGGCTATGGAAATTAGTGGGCATGGGCCCACATTTCCATTTGGGAATTATACCATTAAATTGGTGATTTCCGTATTGGTTTTGTACGCGTATTGCTAGTATCGATTTGGCCATATTTTAGGGAATTTAGGGAATTAAGTATTTTAATTCCCTACTAGTACCTATTTGTGATCTCGGGTTTTATACCTATATGACGGCTTGAGCCGTATTTGGGTGAACCTTGGATATGGTAAATTCCTACTGTATTTTGGGTTCACCTAGCTTGCCATTAAGTTGGTATTTCTATACCTTGGTACCCATGTGGCGTATTCTGGGCATTTCACGTATTATAGCTATATGTTTGGTATTTTGGGTACGGCCCCGAAAATACTAAATATATATGGATTAGTTTGAGGGCATCCCTTATCGGGAAATTACCTCACATTGTTTTATGTATAGTATTTCTGTAGTATGTTTTCATACGCTCAACTAGGTTGCTTACACGGTGTTTAGTGTACCGTCCGGGGCCAGGACCAGCTTCACGTGATTGTTCACACGCACCTATACGCTCGCTATGGACCCATAGCAGGTGCCAGCCTGTTCTAGGTCGCCTGGGCGACTCGAACTCGTTGTGATGCGCATACGCGCCAGCTTCACGTGATTGTGTACACGAGCGTACTGTTACTTATACACCCAGCCTGTTCATGACAGAATATATCTGTATGAACTTGTGTGTTTGCAATACCTAAACGAGCATCTATCTTGTAGTCTTGGATTGTGAGGCCAGGACCACTTTCACGTGATTGTTCACACGCACCAACGCTCACTATGAATCCATAGTAGGTGCCAGCCTGTTCTAGGTCGTATGGGCGACTCGAACTTGTTGTGATGCGCAGATGCGCCAGCTTCACGTGATTGTGTATATGAGCGTTTATTTTATAGTTTTATGTGACGGTGTTGCCACTGGTTTTCACTGATACCACGGAAGTTTTCAATCGACTTACGGGTTTCCCGTAAGATCTTATTTTATGAACTTTTTGATAAAGTATTGTGTGCCGAACGGTAGCTTTCCGCCCGTTTCGGACAGTAAGTGTATTTCCGTACTTACCTCGATTTTCTACCTACTATATGGTACGTTTTCTGAATCGGTTTTCAAACCAACTACTTGATTTTGACGGCGAGGGGTTACTATTTTCGGAAAGCAAAGGTTTTTACAAAAATGACTATTATTGGCCCACTCACCCTTTTGTTTTTGCGCCCCTCCAGGTTTAGTGGCTGGAGCTGTCTACGTTCGAGGCGGTGGTATGACGAAGGTTTAAATTTCTTGGTATTGTAATACTTCGTATTCTGTACCATGTACTTGTATTTGGTTAAATTCTTCCGCCTGTACATTTGTGTACACCTTGATCTCAATTTATTCAATTCATTTCGTATTTCATCCAAATTGGCTTTCGTCACCCTACGTGGTGTCGGCCAGCACACTCGACTTTTGGATGTCCACGTGTACATCCGGGTCGGGATGTGTCAGATTGGTATCAGAGCCTAGTTATTTTTAACCTATGCTCTTCCTTCCGTACTCTGTGCCTGTCGGTTGGTACCAGACTTCAATTTCTTGAATCTACTCTTGGATTTGAGAAATTCTCCGAACTCTACACCTTCGGTGTATTGTTTCTTCTTAGTTAATTCTAAGTTCTTTTGTGTCATACCACCTCGACGTCACCAACGCGTAGTTTTCGGCGCTTAGCTTTGGACGACTTGGACGTTTTGTGTGACGTTAGACGCTTTCTTTACCAACTTGCGTTGGAATCGCACTAAATTGGGAAACTAATTCAGTTATCGTATTTCGTACTGTTCGGTGTGGTGTCAGTTTGACACGACGGATGACTTTGTCATCAAGTGCTTTCCCTTAGGGGCGACGCTAGGCGTAGTTGTTGGCGGAACTTGTTTCCGTGTTCGACTAATCCTAGTGGACTAAATTTGTGAGACTTAGTTTCACAAATTCTTTGCACTGACGGTGCTTTACACTTTAACCGACGTCTTCTACCTACGGGTGACAGTTGAACAACTAACGTTGTTTGACTGGATGTGCCCTTCCATTTCTTGTGGCTGTAGGCGGCGATCGCTGAGTACGTCAGCGCGTACTCAAATTGTTTGTAGCTGAGTGCTTGGAGACGTTTTCCTCCCAATTATTCCAATCACTTTCCATTTTCATTCGGAAATGGAAAATTATCACCGTGAATTCCTTGTACCGTACTTTCCGCACGTGGCGACTGCAACGACCTTTCGATGATCGTAAACCGAACCTGTCGGTCGACTTTTCTCGAACAATTCGTGACCACTACTTTTCGGTAATTAGGACAATTTCCATCTTCGTGATGTTGATCAATTGTGTGGAGTCTCTATGACTTTTGTTTTGTCGTGACTCAATCTTCTTCGAACGTTGAAGAACTTTTCGTACTTCTGAAGTCGACACTTCTTTCCACTCATGACTTTTGTCATTCAAATCGATCATCTTCCCACTTGTGCATGTGCGGCTATCTTAACTATTCGCTTCGGCGAAAGTTTGGATTGCTTATCTACTAGTGACGGTGATTGAAATTAACTTCGGTTTTGACTCTAATTGCGGCGTATCCACTGTCTGAATACAGTTTGACTTCTTATCGAATCTTTGTATTCGAACGCCGACGAGGAAACAAACCACCCAGACAGAACCCAGAAAACCGATATTAGCCCCAGCTTGAATTCCTTAGAACTCCGGCGAAGCCCTCGAGCTTTTCCGTCGAGTTCGTAATCCCAAGAACTGGAATCAAGTTCGGCATGGCTTAAAATGGCCTGGGATCACTGTTCTGGAATCTACCTTTTTGCTCCCAGTAGTTGGGTATCGGGCAGTCATTCTTTCGGTCTCCGAAAGAATCTGTCTTTTAACGTGGAAGTTCAGCTCTGAATCATCCAGTAGTGGATCAACTTCACATTAAACTGTGGAGGTTGATTTGCTGGTGGATCCTGTTTCCGTTACTGGGTAACTCCACCCAGTCTATCGCCTAGTTCTGCCATTGTTGCGACACTTGTCATGTTGGTGAGTGTACACGAAGAAACTCAAGAGTGCCATGTCTGTGGACGATTGGGACACAGAGCTAACCAGTGTCCGCAGTATCGGCAAAATCAATCTTTGGCCTGTTCCGATCCAGTAAATTGGACGAACAGTTTTCTTTCGATAACCTACTTTCGGTGGAGATGTACATTGCCAAGGCAATGTCATCCCATACTCTGGAACCTTTCTCCCGAATTCTGGTTATTCTACTCTGTATCCTGGTGGTGCCTGGCAGTTCCAGTGTGGAGTATTGTTAACTCTTGACCGAGTTCGTACTTTTACCAGCAGGATACACTAAACGATCTCGATCTTGTTTTCGGAAATGTTAATCTCTCTTGGGATTTTACTTGAATCCAATGGATCCAAGTATTTCCTACTCAGCTATTCCACTCTCGTTTACTCAAACTACTCGACCATATTGTACTTCTACCGGGTACGATTTGGAATCGCTATGCCGTGAGGCAAAGTTTGTCTTGTTCCTTGGGGTTATCGGTGATACTCTGTTATCATCGCTAATCAAGTTTGCTTGCCGACCTCATTCCTCTGGATGTCGTAGTTTTCGACGTGATCCTAGGAATGGATTATTACCCCAATTTTGTGCCAGTGTGGATTGTCGGCGGAGGTTGATCACCTTCTTGCCACCTGGCATATCAACTGTGATGTTCACCGGCTAGTACCGGAGAAATCGACTTGTGGCTGACTTTCAGCTACGAGTGCAACGCTGCTGCTGAGTTAGGGCTTGTGATGGTTTCATCACATCTTTGACGTTGGAGGAAGGAAATTCTTTTCGTGTTGACGATCAACCGATTGTCAACGAATCTTTCCGAAGTTTTTCTGACGATCTACCTGGATTACCGCCTGATCGAGAAGTGAAATTCACCATCGATCATTCCAGGTATTGATCGTATCTCTTTCCTTACCTCTTATCTTTTGGCTCCACCTGAGTTGTGTGAGCCAAAGGAAATTTCTGCTTCTGAAACCTTTCTGTCAGAATTCTTTCAATCTCGCACTTCCTTGTGGAGCTTAGGTCTTGTTTATTCAAACGAAGTGACGGTGTTCTAAGGCTCTACATCGATTTAGGCAATTTATTCGGGTGACGACTAAAAACCGCTACCTCGCCTAGAATCGATGATCTCTCTGACCAGCTCCGAAGTGCACAATTTCTTCAATATCGATCTGAGGTTTGATTGTTTTCAACCGAAGATCAAAAACGTTGTTGGTTACTTAACCACTTTCTAGACTTGTTGCGAGCCTTACGAGTTCTTTGTCATACCTTTCGGGATGACAATCGCCCCAGTAACTTTCATAAATTTGTTGACTCGAGTACTCCGCTCGTACCTCGACAAGTTTGTGATAGTCTTCTGGTTGACTTTCTGGCGTATTCCAATCCTGGGGCCGATCATGCGAAATGGCACTGTCGCATGATTTTGTTGAAGTTTAAGAAGTTTTCAATTTGTGCCAATTCTAACCTAATCATATGTCTTTCTTGGGACATGTGATTCCTGCGGATTGCTTCTTGTCGATCCCAAGATGGTTGCAGTGGCGGGGATCTGGGAGCGACCGCAGATGGGTTACAAGATTCGAACCTTTCTTGGCTTAACCGGTTTTCACCGACGTTTCGTGAGTGATTTCTCTTCCGTTGCTCTGCCTCTCACGAAACTTGCCAGGAAAATTCTAAATTTGTGTGGAGCGACGACCACGAGCAAACTTTCTTGACTGCTCAAGTTTGGTCTAATTCTTACCCTTGTATTAGCACTTTCCAAAGACGGCGGTACCTCGTGACCTACAGTGATGCTTCACTGAACGGGTTGGAGTGCGTGCTAATACGGCATGGATGGATAATCGCTTATGCCTTCAGACAACTGAAACCGCATGAGATGAATTATCATACCCATGTTTCGAAGTTGGTTGCCAGTATCTTTACTCCGAAGTTCTGGCGACATTTTCACCTTGGTGAGACGAGTAGACCGTTCACTGATCACCAAGGTTTGAGGCATCTCTTTTCTTTGAAGACCTCAATCTCAGTCAAAGGAGATGGATTGAGCTGATGAGTAACTACTCGTTCAGCTAGTCGTTTTTCCTCTTTTGATTGAATTTCTTGGCACTGTTGTCACAGTGAGTTGTTGTGGTGACAGAGCGTTCTTAACCAACTTTCGGTTAAGACAATTGTTGTTTCTACACTGGCGGCGCTTTTGAGGGAGCATTTTTGGGAGACGTTACGTTGTGAGCTGTTTTTACTCGCATCTACCTCATTGTACTTCTTATGGAAATTTCGGGGACGAAATTTTTATAAGGGGGGTAGATTGTTACATCCCGTCCCGGGAATAATATTATTTTATTCCCGGAGGTGCAAATGACGATTTTGCCGCTTGGTTGACCTTTCGGTTGACTTTTGCGTCGTAACTCGTACGACGCTTCCATTCTTTCCTTGGCGTGCGTCGATGCGAGCGTGAAGCCTTGAGCCGTGCGTCGTTCGGACTCCCGAGCCGAATATTTTATGGGCGTTGATTTTCGACGTTTTCCGTATTTTATATTTTGGGCTGTTGTTTTTGAATTATTGGGCTGGAGCCCATGTGTCAGATAGCCATGTGGCCTATCCCACAAATCAAGGAATTATGCAGGCTTTGTCCCATCCATTGAACCAAGCCCCTTTCTTCCTCTCATCTCTTCTTTGCAAAAAAAAAAAAATAATAATAACAAAACAAAAAGCTCCACCATTTCTGGTGAAAAATCACACCCGAGCTTTCTTTCCTCACCAAGAAGCCATTTCATGGTTGGCGGATTCTCTTTGGTCACCCCTAGGCTTTTTCTTCTTCACTGGCCTTTTGCTACTGACCAAAACAAAACAACAAACCAAAAACAAAACTACTATTGGCACCCCATTGCTTTTACTCTTTCTTCCTTTGCCACTTTTCTGCAACCTTCAAACTTAAAGCCATGGCTCACTTTGAGCCATCTCATAATCTTCTTCTGAGGAAGTTCACCAGGCCGTCTTCATGGCCAAGCTTTCTCTGGGCTCGACTTCCAGATCCTGCAAGTCGAGGTCTCTCGATTCTACTCAAGGACACCCAAACTGCCTACTTCATCTTTGTCTCTGCGGGCTCAGAATCCAAGGAACCCGGGCGGGGTGTTGTAGTGGCAACACCGATCAATTTCTGTTCCAAACCTCCAGACCTTTGAGACCGTGAGGTGAAATGGTGGCTGCAATTTGCAGCACAACTCCCCCTCAACCGAAGCTTTCCATCGGCATTTTTGGACGATCCCGAGGTTGATGGCAGCACATTGAATATCAAGTCATGTTTGTTCTTTGCGTTTGCGGGGAGAATAGTTGGGGCTCCATGAGAGATGGGGCCTCAGGTGTACTGATCATTTGAGCAGGTTGTGAAGACGGTGTACTGAAGATGGTGATGATCTTGTTGTATTGTGTGTTGATTGGAGATGGTGATTTGTTTAGTTTGAAGTGCGCTGGTTAGGTGCTAGACGATTTGAGCTGGTTGATTAGTTGTGGGCCGGTCTTTCAATTTTGGGCCTTGGTTGTTTCAGCAAGTGTGGACTGGTTTGCATAGTTAGGCTGCTGTCTTTGGGGCCTTGGGTGTGTTGATCATTGAACAAATTCAGTTTTTGGGCCAGTACTGAAGTGGGCCCAATTCGATGAATGCAGGTGCTTCGTTTGCAGAGTTTCGTTAGGATGGGTTTTAATTCAGAAACTTTGAGCTTTGACGACCCGATGGCGTTGGGACGGCGCATTTGGGCTTCCCGGCAAATCTTTGTGAGTGGGCCTTTTTCATATTATTGATACTGTTTTTCTTTGGAGAATATATTTGGTTATGCCTACACTATTTTTGTGGTTTTAAATGGATATTTATATCGTATTTTTGGTAGACCTTGTTAATTTATGTCGTTACTCGGTTTACTAGTTTCGTTTCGGTATTTGTTAGGCCATGGAATTAGTGGGCTTGGGCCCACATTTCCATTTGGGAATTATACCATTAAATTGGTGATTTCCGTATTTTGTACGCGTATTGCTGGTGTCGAACCGGCCCTATTTTAGGGAATTAAGTATTTTAATTCCCTACTTGTACCTATTGCGGTGTGGTTTTATACATATCTGACGGCCTTGAGCCGTATTTGGAGTGATATGGATGTGGTAATTTTCTATCGTATTTTGGGTTCACCTGGTTTGTATCAAAGTTGGTATTTCCATACCTTGGTACCCACGTGGCGTATTCTCGGTATTTCACGTTTTTAGCTATATGTTTGGTATTTGATCTTGACCCCGAGAATACCAAATATATATTGATTAACCAAAGGGCATCCCGTATGGGAAATTACCCCACCTGGTTTTATGTAAGAGTATTTACGTAGTATGTTTTCATCGCTCAGCTAGGTGCTTACACGGTGTTTGGGTGTACGTCCGGGAGCCGGGGACCCTTCACGTGATTGTTCACACGCACCCGATACGCTCGCTATGGACCCATAGTAGGTGCCAGCCTGTTCTAGGTCACTGGGCGTCCAGACTCGATTGTGATGCGCATACGCACCCGACTTCCCGCGTGATTGTGTACGAGCGTACTGTTACTTATACATGACCTGTTCATGACGAAATTTATCTGTATGAACTTGTGTGTTTGCAATACCTAAACGAGCATTTATCTTGTAGTCTTGGATTGTGGACCAGGACCACTTTCACGTGATTCACACGCACCGATCGCTCACTATGAATCCATAGTTGGTGCCATTTGTTCTAGGTCGTATGGGGCGACTCAGGCTTGTTGTGATGCGCAGATGCTTGGCTTCACGTGATTGTTGTATATGAGCGTTTATTTTATAGTTTATGTGGTGGTGTTGTCACCGATTTTCTTGATACTGCAGGGGCATTTATTTTGGTTTCTGGAGTTTTCCATGATCCTTGTGCAGAACCTTCAGGTAAAAGAGTATTTTTATGCCGGCGGTGACTTTCCGCCCGTTTCGGACGGTAAGTATATTCCGTACTTACCTCATTTTTCTACCTACTATTATGAATACGTTTTAGAAACGGTTTTCAAACCAATTTACTTGATTTTGACGGCGAGGGGTTACTATTTTCAGAAAACCAAGGTTTTACCAAAAATGACTATTATTGGCCCTCACCTTTCTGTTTTTGCCCCTCAGGTTTGTGGCTGGAGCTGTCTACGTTCCGAGGCGGTGGTATGATGAAGCTTTAAATTCCCTTGGTATTGTTTATACTACGTATCCGTACTTTGTCGATTACTGTTATAAATTCTTCCGCCTGTACATTTGCACACATTGATCTTAATTTATTCTTTTAAATATTCTTATTTCTTTCAAATTGGCTTTCGTCACCCTACGTGGTGTCGGCCGGCCTCGACTTTTGGGTGTCCGTGTACATCAGGGTGGGATGTGTTGATTGGTATCGAGCGGTTACTACCCCAACCTATGCTCTTCCTTCCCGTACTCTGTACCTGTCAGTTTGGTACCAGACTTCAATTCTTGAATCTTGGCTACCTCTTACATTATTCTACTACCTGCCAAGGTTGTTCTCGAACTGTGTTCTCGAATTCTTCTCTTGGAATTGAGAAATTCTCGAACTCTACACTTTTTGGTGTATTGTTTCTCTTGGATTAATCCTAAGTTCTCTTATTGTCCATACCACCTCGACGTCACCAACGCGTAGTTTTAGTGGCAGCTTTGGGCGACTTGGACGTTTGTGGCTAGGCGTTTTCACTTACCACTTGCGTTGGAATACACTTTTGGGTGGAAACTAATTCAGTTTATGCAGTATTTCGTACTTCGGTGTGGTGTCAGTTTGACACAACGGATGATTTAGTCATCATTACTTCCCTTAGGGACGCTAGCGTGGTTGTTGGCGGAACTTGTTTCCGTGTTGAGTAATCCTAGTGGACAATTCATGAGTTTTAGTTTTCACAAATTCTTTTACTGCTTGACGGTGTTCTACACCTTAACCGACGACTTCTACCTTTAGGTGACAGTTGAACAACTAACGTTGTTTGACTGGACGTGCCTTTCAACTTCTTGTGGGCGTAGGCGGCAATGTTGAGTACGTCGTATACCCAAATTGTTAGCAGATGAAGACTTGGGGCGTTTTCTCCCAATTACTCTAATCACTTTTCCATTTTCATCGAGTAAAATTACCACTATGAATTCCTTGTACAGTACTTTCCGCACGTGGCAGGCGCAATGACTCTTGATGATCGTAAAGCAGCTTTGTCGGTCAACTTTTCTCGAACAGTGCATTGACTTTACTTTTGTTAGTTAGGACAATTTCCATCTTCGTGATCTTTGATCAATTGTGTGGAGTCTTTACGACTGTTTTGTTTGATCGTGACTCAATTTTCTTCAAACGTTGAAGAACTTTCGTACTTCTGTAGTCGACACTTTCTTTCCACTCATGACTTCTTGTCATTCAAATGCAGTCATCTTCCCTCTTGTGCATGTGCGGCTATCTTGACCATTAAGCCGGCGACGGTGATGGATTGCACTTATCCATGAATGACGGTGATTGATAATAACTTCGGTGCGACTCTAATTGCGGCATCCTTTGTCACAGATGCAGGTTTGACTTTTACCAAATCTTCATATTCGAGAGCGCCCGATGAGGAAACAAACCACCCCAGAGACGAGAACCGGAAAACCGATATTGACGGCTTGAATTCTTTAAGACTCGTGAAGCCCCCTCGAGCTTTTCCGTTGAGTTTCTAAGTGGTCCCAGGACTGGAATCAGGCTCGACACGGCTTAAAATGGCCTGGGATCACTGTTCTGGAATCGGAATTCTTTGCACCCAGGTAGTTGGGTATCGGACAGTCATTCTTTCGGTCTCACAGCAGAGTCTGTCTTTCAATGGCGAAAGTTCAGCTCTGAATCATCCAGTGGTGGGTCAACTTCACGTGTAACTGTGGAGGTTACTTCAGCGAGTGGATCCTATTTCCGTTCTTTAAGGTAACTCCACCAGATCGCCAATTCTTTTTCATCGCTGTGACACTTGTCATGTTGCGAGTGTACGCGAAGAAATTCAAGAGTGCCATGTATGTGGACAATTGGGACACAGAGCTAACCGTGTCCGCAGTACGGCAAAAATCAATCTTTGGCCTGTTCCGATCCAGTTATTTTGGACGAACAGTTTTCTATCGATAACTACTTTCGGTGGAGACGTGCATTGCCAGGCGAAATAATTCCATACTCTGGAACCTTGCTCCCGAATTCTGGTTATTCTACTCTGTATCCTGGTGGTGCACAGCAGTTCCGGTGTGGAGTATTGTTGACTCTTGGGCGGTTCATTACTTTTACCAGCAAGGATACACTAACGATTCCGATCTTGTTTCGGAAGCGTTAATCTCTCTTGGGATTTTACTTGAGTCCAAATGGATCCAAGTACTACCTACTCAACTATTTCACCCCTTGTATATTCAAATTACTCGACCATATTGTACTCCTGCCGAGATGCGATTTGGAATAAATATGCCGTGAGGCAAAGTTGTCTTGTTCTTTGGGGTTGTCGGTGATGCTTTGTTATCTGTCGCTAATCGAGATTTTGTTTGCCAATCTCATTCCTCTGGATGTCGTGGTTTCGACGTGATCCCTAGGAATGGATTGTTTACCCCAATTACATGCCGGTGTGGTTGTCGGCGGAGGTTGATCACCTTCTTGCCACCTGGCATATCAACTGTGACGTTCACCGGCTAGTACCGGAGAAATCAACTTGTGGCTGACTTTCAGCTGAGTGCAAGCTTGTTGAGTTAGGGCATGTGATGGTTGTATCCGCATCTTTGGCGTTAGAGGGAAGGAAATTCTTTTCGTGTTGTGATCTACCGATTGTCAACGAATCTTCCTGAAGTTTTTCGACGTCCACCTGGGTTACCGCCTGATCGAGAAGTGAAATTCACCATCGATCATTCCAGGTATTGATCGTATCTCTCTTCCTTAACTCTTATCTTTTGGCTCACCTGAGTTGTGTGAGTCAAAAGAAATTCCCTTACCCGGAAACTTATTGTCGGGAATTCTTTCAATCTCGCACTTCCTTGTGAAGCTCAGGTCTTGTTTTGTTCAAACGGTGACCCGGTATTCTAAGGCTCTACATCGATTTAAGGGCGAATTATTCGGGTAACGACTAAAAGCCGCTACCTCGCCTAGAATCGAGTGATCTCTCTGACGACTCAAATTGCACAGATTTCTTCAAAGCTCGATCTAAGGTTGATTGTTTTTCAGCGAGGATCAAGGGCGTTATCGTTCACTTGACCAACTTTCTGGACTCGTTGCCCGAGCCTTACGGGTTCTTTGTCCTTCTTTCGGGATGACAATCGCCCCAACTTTCATGAACTTGTTGACTCGAAAGTCGCCCAGCTCGTACCTCTCGACAAGTTTGTGATAGTCTTCTAGATTGACTTTCTGGCGTATTCCAATTCTGGGGCCAATCATGCAAGGCACTGTCGCATGATTTTGTTGAGAAGATGGGAGTTTTCAGTTTGTACCAGTTCTGAGCTAATCATGTGTCCTTTTTTGGGACATGTGATTCCTGCGGATTGCTTTCTTGTCGATCCTCAAATGGTTGTAGTGGCGGGGATCTGAGCGACCGCAGGGTTACAAGATTCGAAACTTTCTTGGCTTGGGTCGGTTCTTACCGACATTTCGTGAGGACTTCTCTTGTTGCTCTGCCTCTCATGAAACTTACTAGGGTAAATGTTAAATTCGGTATTGGGACGACGACCACTGACAAATTTTCTTGACTGCTCAAGTTTGGTCTAATTATTACTCTTATATTAGCACTTTCCAAAGGCGGCGGTATCTCGTAACCTACAGTGATGCTTCTTTGAACGGAGTTGGAGTGCGTGCTAATACGGCATGGATGGATAATCACTTATGCCTTCGGACAAGCCCGAAGCGCTTTGTAAGATGAATTATCATACCCATGATCCGAAGATGGTTGCCAGTATCTTGCTTGAAGTTCTGGCGACATTTTCATCTTGGTGAGACGTGTAGACCGTTCACTTGACCACCAAAGTTTGGGGCATCTCTCTTTTGCGGGAGACCTCAATCTCGAGTCAAAGGAAATGGATTGAGCTGATGGTGACTACGATTGCACTATCGATGACCACCTTCCGGTCGTGCAAACGTAGTAGCTGAGGTGTCCCTCTATCAGAAGTCAGCCGGACGGCGATTCTTTCGTTCGGCTAGTCGTTTTCCTCCTTTGATTGAATTTCGAGGCATTGTTGTGCGATGAGTTGTTGTGATGACGGAGCGCTCTCAACCAACTTTCAGTTAAGACAATTGTTATTTCTTGCGGGCGACGCTTTTGAGGAGCTTTTTGGGAGCGTTACGTTGCTTGAACATTTACCCACTCGCATCTACCTCATTGTCTTCTTATACAAAAATTTCGGGGACAGAAAGTACATAAAGAGGGGATAGATTATTACATCCCGTTCCGAAAATAATACTATTTTATTCCCGATTTTTAAGGCGAGCAGTTTTGCCCTTGGTTGACCTTTAGGTTGACTTTTCTAGTAAGTAACTCGTACGACGCTCCATTCAATATTTCCTTGACGTGCTCATTCGATACGAGCCGTGAACCGCGAATAAATACGTCGTTCGGACTCCGAACGAATATTTTTATGAGATTGATTTTCGCGTTTCCCGTATTTTATATTTTGGGCTGTTTTGAATTATTGTTGGAGCCCATGTCGAATGGCCATGTGGCCTATCCCACAAGTAGGAATTATATGCGGGCTTTGTCCATCCATTGAACCAAGCCCCTTTCTTCCTCATCTCTTCTTTGCAAAAAAAAAATAACAAAACAAAAGCTCCACCATTTCTGGTGAAAAATCACACCGAGGCTTTCTTCCTCACCAAGCCATTTCATGGTTGGCCGGTGATTCTTTGGTCACCCCTAGGCTTTTCTTCTTCACTGGCCTTTTGCACGGCCAAAACAAAACAACAAACAAAAACAAGAAAACTACTATTGGCACCCAGGTATAACACTCTCTTTCTTCCTTTTTGCCACTTTCCTGCAACCTTCAAACTTAAAGCCATGACTCACTTTGAGCCATCTCCTCTTCTTCTGAGAGTTCACCAGGCCGTCTTCATGGCAAGCTTTCTCTGGAGCTCGACTTTGAATCCTGCAATCGAGTCTCCGATTCTATCAGGACTTACCCAAACTGCCACTGCTTCATCTTTGTCTCTGCCAGACTCAGAATCAGAGCCGAAATTTGGGGTGTTGTGAAGTGGCAACACTTAGATCAATTCTGTTTAAACCTCCAGACTGCCCCTGAGACCGATGAAGACGGAAATGGGTTGGCTGCAATTTGCAACTGTCCCCACTCAACCAGAAGCTTTCCATCAGCATTTTGGACGATCCCGGAGTTGATGGCACTGTTGAATATCAAGTCATGTTTGTTCTTTGCGTTTGCAGGAGAATAGTTGGGGCTCCATGAAGATGGGGCCTCAGGTGTACTGATCATTTGAGCAGGTTGTGAAGACGGTGTACTGAAGATGGTGATGATGCTATTTGTGTGTGTGTGATTGGAATGGGTAGTTGTTTAGTTTGGGCTGGTTGAGTGCTGAACGATTTGGGCTGGTTGATTAGTTGTGGGCAGTCTTTCAATTTTTGGGCCTTGGTTGTTTTCAGCAAGTGTGGACTATGGTTTTGCATAGTTGGGCTGCTGTCTTTAGGGCCTTGGGTTGTGTGTTGATCAATTAGACAAATTGGGATTTTGGGCAGTACTAGTGGGCCCAATTCGATAATTTGGGTGCTTCGTTTGCAGAGTTTTCGTTGGGATGGGTTTAATTCAAACTTTTTGGGCTTTGACGACCGTGGCGTTGGGGCCCAATAGTATTTAGGCCTAGAGCAAATCTTTTGTGAGTGGAGCCCCTTTTCTATATTATTAAATGTGTTTTATATTTGGGAAATTATATTTGGTTTATGCCTACACTATTTTTGTGGTTTTTAAATGGATATTTATATCGTATTTTTGGTAGACCTTGTTAATTTATGTCGTTACTCGGTTTACTAGTTTCGGCTCGGTATTTCGGTAGGCCATGTGGAAATTGTGGGCCAGGCCACACATTTCCATTTGATTATACCATTAAGTGGTGATTTCAGTATTATTTTGTACGCGTATTGCTGGTATCAGACAGGCCCTATTTTGAAATTAAGTATTTTAATTCCTACTTGTACTATTTGCGTTATGGGTTTTATCGCATGTCGATGCCAGGCCGTATTTAGGTGAACCTTGGATATGGTAATTTTCTATCGTATTTTGGGTTCACCTAGTTTACTATTAAGTTGGTATTTCCATACCTTGGTACCCACGTAAGCGTATTCTCGGTATTTCACGTTTTTAGCTATATATGTTTTGGTATTTCCGGGTGCGGCCCGAAATTACCAAATATATTGATTAACGGGGCATCCCGGTAACAGAAATTACCCACCTGGTTTTATGTAGGTATTTCTGTGTATGTTTTCATACGGCTCCAACTAGGTTGCTTACCACGGTGTTTAGTGTGTACGTCAGAGGCCAGGACCAGCTTCACGTGATTGTTCACATGCCCGATACGCTCGCTATGGACCATAGTGGTTTTGACCTATTCAGGTCGCCTGGGCGACTCCAGACTGGTGTGATGCGCATACGCGCCCAGCTTCACGTGATTGTGTACACGGGCATGCTGTGCCCATACACCCAGCTTTTCATTTCATGACAGAATTTATCTGTATGAACTTGTGTGTTGCAATACCTAAACGAGCATTTATCTTGTAATCTTGGATTGTGGACCCGGGACCCTTTCACGTGATTGTTCACACGCACCCACGTCACGGCTCACTATGAATCATAGTTGGTGCCAGCCTGTTCTAGGTCGTATGGGCGACTCGAACTTGTTGTGATGCGCAGATGCGCCAGCTTCACGTGATTGTGTATATGAGCTACGTTTATTTTTATGGTTTTATGTGGTGGTGTTGTCACCGATTTTCCATGATGCTGCAGGAATTTTTATTTTGGTTTACGGGTTTTCCGTGATCCTTATTTACGAACCTTCAGGTAAAGTATTTTTATGCGAGCGGTGACTTTAGCCCGTTTCGGACGGTAAGTATATTTCCGTACCCACCTCATTTTCTACCTACTATTATGGTACGTTTTACGAAACGGTTTTCAAACCAATTACTTGATTTTGACCTTGAGGGTTACTATTTTGGAAAACAAAGGTTTTACCAAAAATGACTATTGTTGGCCACTCACCTTTCTGTTTTGCGCCCCTCAGGTTTTGTGTGGGCTGTCTACGTTACGAGGCGAATTTGGTATGATGAAGCTTTAAATTCCTTGGTATTGTTTATGCTCTGTATCCCATTACTTGTACGATTACTGTTATAAATTCTTCCTTACCAATACATTTGTGTACATTGATCTTAATTTATTCAAATATTTCTTATTTCTTTCAAATTGGCTTTCGTACTTCCACGTGGTGTCATTACTTCCTCGACTTTTGGGTGTCCACGTGTACATCCGGGTCGGGATGTGTCGATTGGTATCAGGCCACGACTCGACTTTTGGATGTCCACGTGTACATCCGGGTCGGGATGTGTCAGATTGGTATCAGAGCCTAGTTATTTTTAACCTATGCTCTTCCTTCCGTACTCTGTGCCTGTCGGTTGGTACCAGACTTCAATTTCTTGAATCTACTCTTGGATTTGAGAAATTCTCCGAACTCTACACCTTCGGTGTATTGTTTCTTCTTAGTTAATTCTAAGTTCTTTTGTGTCATACCACCTCGACGTCACCAACGCGTAGTTTTCGGCGCTTAGCTTTGGACGACTTGGACGTTTTGTGTGACGTTAGACGCTTTCTTTACCAACTTGCGTTGGAATCGCACTAAATTGGGAAACTAATTCAGTTATCGTATTTCGTACTGTTCGGTGTGGTGTCAGTTTGACACGACGGATGACTTTGTCATCAAGTGCTTTCCCTTAGGGGCGACGCTAGGCGTAGTTGTTGGCGGAACTTGTTTCCGTGTTCGACTAATCCTAGTGGACTAAATTTGTGAGACTTAGTTTCACAAATTCTTTGCACTGACGGTGCTTTACACTTTAACCGACGTCTTCTACCTACGGGTGACAGTTGAACAACTAACGTTGTTTGACTGGATGTGCCCTTCCATTTCTTGTGGCTGTAGGCGGCGATCGCTGAGTACGTCAGCGCGTACTCAAATTGTTTGTAGCTGAGTGCTTGGAGACGTTTTCCTCCCAATTATTCCAATCACTTTCCATTTTCATTCGGAAATGGAAAATTATCACCGTGAATTCCTTGTACCGTACTTTCCGCACGTGGCGACTGCAACGACCTTTCGATGATCGTAAACCGAACCTGTCGGTCGACTTTTCTCGAACAATTCGTGACCACTACTTTTCGGTAATTAGGACAATTTCCATCTTCGTGATGTTGATCAATTGTGTGGAGTCTCTATGACTTTTGTTTTGTCGTGACTCAATCTTCTTCGAACGTTGAAGAACTTTTCGTACTTCTGAAGTCGACACTTCTTTCCACTCATGACTTTTGTCATTCAAATCGATCATCTTCCCACTTGTGCATGTGCGGCTATCTTAACTATTCGCTTCGGCGAAAGTTTGGATTGCTTATCTACTAGTGACGGTGATTGAAATTAACTTCGGTTTTGACTCTAATTGCGGCGTATCCACTGTCTGAATACAGTTTGACTTCTTATCGAATCTTTGTATTCGAACGCCGACGAGGAAACAAACCACCCAGACAGAACCCAGAAAACCGATATTAGCCCCAGCTTGAATTCCTTAGAACTCCGGCGAAGCCCTCGAGCTTTTCCGTCGAGTTCGTAATCCCAAGAACTGGAATCAAGTTCGGCATGGCTTAAAATGGCCTGGGATCACTGTTCTGGAATCTACCTTTTTGCTCCCAGTAGTTGGGTATCGGGCAGTCATTCTTTCGGTCTCCGAAAGAATCTGTCTTTTAACGTGGAAGTTCAGCTCTGAATCATCCAGTAGTGGATCAACTTCACATTAAACTGTGGAGGTTGATTTGCTGGTGGATCCTGTTTCCGTTACTGGGTAACTCCACCCAGTCTATCGCCTAGTTCTGCCATTGTTGCGACACTTGTCATGTTGGTGAGTGTACACGAAGAAACTCAAGAGTGCCATGTCTGTGGACGATTGGGACACAGAGCTAACCAGTGTCCGCAGTATCGGCAAAATCAATCTTTGGCCTGTTCCGATCCAGTAAATTGGACGAACAGTTTTCTTTCGATAACCTACTTTCGGTGGAGATGTACATTGCCAAGGCAATGTCATCCCATACTCTGGAACCTTTCTCCCGAATTCTGGTTATTCTACTCTGTATCCTGGTGGTGCCTGGCAGTTCCAGTGTGGAGTATTGTTAACTCTTGACCGAGTTCGTACTTTTACCAGCAGGATACACTAAACGATCTCGATCTTGTTTTCGGAAATGTTAATCTCTCTTGGGATTTTACTTGAATCCAATGGATCCAAGTATTTCCTACTCAGCTATTCCACTCTCGTTTACTCAAACTACTCGACCATATTGTACTTCTACCGGGTACGATTTGGAATCGCTATGCCGTGAGGCAAAGTTTGTCTTGTTCCTTGGGGTTATCGGTGATACTCTGTTATCATCGCTAATCAAGTTTGCTTGCCGACCTCATTCCTCTGGATGTCGTAGTTTTCGACGTGATCCTAGGAATGGATTATTACCCCAATTTTGTGCCAGTGTGGATTGTCGGCGGAGGTTGATCACCTTCTTGCCACCTGGCATATCAACTGTGATGTTCACCGGCTAGTACCGGAGAAATCGACTTGTGGCTGACTTTCAGCTACGAGTGCAACGCTGCTGCTGAGTTAGGGCTTGTGATGGTTTCATCACATCTTTGACGTTGGAGGAAGGAAATTCTTTTCGTGTTGACGATCAACCGATTGTCAACGAATCTTTCCGAAGTTTTTCTGACGATCTACCTGGATTACCGCCTGATCGAGAAGTGAAATTCACCATCGATCATTCCAGGTATTGATCGTATCTCTTTCCTTACCTCTTATCTTTTGGCTCCACCTGAGTTGTGTGAGCCAAAGGAAATTTCTGCTTCTGAAACCTTTCTGTCAGAATTCTTTCAATCTCGCACTTCCTTGTGGAGCTTAGGTCTTGTTTATTCAAACGAAGTGACGGTGTTCTAAGGCTCTACATCGATTTAGGCAATTTATTCGGGTGACGACTAAAAACCGCTACCTCGCCTAGAATCGATGATCTCTCTGACCAGCTCCGAAGTGCACAATTTCTTCAATATCGATCTGAGGTTTGATTGTTTTCAACCGAAGATCAAAAACGTTGTTGGTTACTTAACCACTTTCTAGACTTGTTGCGAGCCTTACGAGTTCTTTGTCATACCTTTCGGGATGACAATCGCCCCAGTAACTTTCATAAATTTGTTGACTCGAGTACTCCGCTCGTACCTCGACAAGTTTGTGATAGTCTTCTGGTTGACTTTCTGGCGTATTCCAATCCTGGGGCCGATCATGCGAAATGGCACTGTCGCATGATTTTGTTGAAGTTTAAGAAGTTTTCAATTTGTGCCAATTCTAACCTAATCATATGTCTTTCTTGGGACATGTGATTCCTGCGGATTGCTTCTTGTCGATCCCAAGATGGTTGCAGTGGCGGGGATCTGGGAGCGACCGCAGATGGGTTACAAGATTCGAACCTTTCTTGGCTTAACCGGTTTTCACCGACGTTTCGTGAGTGATTTCTCTTCCGTTGCTCTGCCTCTCACGAAACTTGCCAGGAAAATTCTAAATTTGTGTGGAGCGACGACCACGAGCAAACTTTCTTGACTGCTCAAGTTTGGTCTAATTCTTACCCTTGTATTAGCACTTTCCAAAGACGGCGGTACCTCGTGACCTACAGTGATGCTTCACTGAACGGGTTGGAGTGCGTGCTAATACGGCATGGATGGATAATCGCTTATGCCTTCAGACAACTGAAACCGCATGAGATGAATTATCATACCCATGTTTCGAAGTTGGTTGCCAGTATCTTTACTCCGAAGTTCTGGCGACATTTTCACCTTGGTGAGACGAGTAGACCGTTCACTGATCACCAAGGTTTGAGGCATCTCTTTTCTTTGAAGACCTCAATCTCAGTCAAAGGAGATGGATTGAGCTGATGAGTAACTACTCGTTCAGCTAGTCGTTTTCCCTCTTTTGATTGAATTTCTTGGCACTGTTGTCACAGTGAGTTGTTGTGGTGACAGAGCGTTCTTAACCAACTTTCGGTTAAGACAATTGTTGTTTCTACACTGGCGGCGCTTTTGAGGGAGCATTTTTGGGAGACGTTACGTTGTGAGCTGTTTTTACTCGCATCTACCTCATTGTACTTCTTATGGAAATTTCGGGGACGAAATTTTTATAAGGGGGGTAGATTGTTACATCCCGTCCCGGGAATAATATTATTTTATTCCCGGAGGTGC
>JAEHOF010000025.1:144584-158502 GCA_018257905.1 Gillenia trifoliata | reverse complement strand
TCCATATCTACCTAGGATTTACACAATCACATTTAACACATGTTATATTTTATCTACAACAGTGACAACAATGATTTTCCCTTTTCAAGGCTGTTACATCCCGTCCCTAAAAATATTGTATTTTATTCTCTGACGTTGTGAATTGACGAAAATACACTTAGTAGCCACGTATGTCCTACGTGGACAATTATTTTCTATTGATTGAATCTCGTACTTTTTGAGTAGTACACTTCACCACGAACCCGTAGGCGCGAACAGGATAATTTTCGGACTTGTAACGGACAAGTTACCATAATTGGGCAAAACTTTCCTGTGCGGTATTTCTTTTATGTGGGCTGTACGCCCGTGGTTTTGAGCCAAACCAAGGTGCTCTGCACCTCTACTATTTTTCTGACTGCGTAATTGCACGCCTTGACTGCCTGTTCATCTTTTGATTTTTCACGCTTTAAATTGGGCAGCTTCTATGTGGAAATTCACCACACCTCTATTGCCTATTCTACTATGTCTGTCCCCTGCTTTTCCCCAATTGGTGCCGTGATTTTTGCAAGCAGAAATCACTACAAAATCACACAGTGGCTCAGCAAGAAACACACACACTCAAACTTCTCAAGCCACCCCGTGGCCTTCACCCCTTTCCCTCTCGATTTTTCTCCAACCAAACACCATCTGGTGAAACTTAGTCATCATCCTCACCAAAAACCCAGGCCACTGTGAGCCTATAAAACACAGAAACCAAACCCAGAAAATCTGGTAAATTTTCCAACGGTTTTAACAATTTTTCCTGACGAAGAACTCGTTGAGTTGGACCTCGAATCAACCCAAATGCATCACCAAACATCTTCTGGGAACCTTGGAAACCCAACCCAAGGCCTGCAAGTGAAGAAAACGGCGAGAACGGCGACGTCGACTTTTGGCCGGTTCTTTCGAGCCATTTTCCGGCCACTTCCGACCACCTTTTGAGGTGTTGGTAAGCAAATTCGAACTCTACTCGTTTCTAGCTTCATTTTGATATATAGATCGTAGAAATTGGCCTAGAAATGAAGAAGTTATGAACTTTTGAAAAAATTCCAGTTTTCCGGCCAAATTTTCCAAATTCCGGCGGCCGGAGTAATGACAGGGATGACCAGCGATGACGTCAGCAAACCGGCGCTGACGTCAGCGTTGACCAACCGTTGACCGGTGCGCGTGAGCCGCGCGTGGGGCCGCGGCTTAGCCGCATTTGAGCTGCGCGTGAGGGCGCGTGGAGCATTATTTTCAAGTTCTGTCTTCGCGAGGCGATTCGTGACGACGCGTGCTACCTAGGGGTGGTACGTATGGTAATTTTCGAGGTGTTTTAGACCTCCAATTCGAGCAAACAATGGAGATTTCAAGTCGTTTCCTTATTTAATTTGAAATAGACTTGTATAATGATTAGTATAGTGAATTCCCATATATGTGAGGCCTATCCGAAGGAGCTACGAGCTCAGGCTAGGTACGGCGGCTACGACCCGACGACATACCAGTGAGTGGGCCCTTTCTTTATTCAAATATTATTATTTCTAGTATGGGTTTAAATGTGATTTTATGACTTGTATAGCATGCCATGTTTTATTAAATTTGATAAATGTTTTACTTGACATATTATGATGTGCTAATCATCCTTTTTGGCGTATTTGAATAAATGTTGGCATGTCTATACGTTTTAGAGATTTATTACTTATCACGCATATTGCACGGTGTTAGCACTGTCTGGGCGAGGACCAACTTCACGTGTTTGTTCACACGCACCGACACGCTCACTTTGGATCCATCGTAGGTGCCAGCTTGTTGTAGGTTGCCTTGACAACTCGAACTCGTTGTGATGCGCTTAGCGGCAGCTTCACGTGCATGTAGTGCTAGAGCGTAAACTGTAAACACCCAGCTTGTCATGTAGCTACTTTCTAAATGACTTGTGTGCTTTGATTATGTGATAAGTAATGTGATGTTTTATACTACTGTTGTTATTGATTTTACCCGTATCCTTGTGGGCACAGTCCCAATTATTGAGATTTGAGTATTATTGTTAATAACTTATACTTTTGGCAAACTACGGGTTTTATAGCGAGGGGTTACATCCCAAACTTTTGAAAAGGTTTTACAAAACAGTATTTGGCCCACTCACCTTTGTTTTTTGCCCCTTCAGGTCCTAGAATTTAGTTGGCAGACGAGTTTAGTCGCTGTTGCTGATATTACTTTTTTACTCTCCGTGGAAATATGTTATTTCACTTCAATTGTGTTTATATCCATCCTACGGGATGAGAATATTCTTTTAATTTCACTGTATCCTAGATCTGATATTATGTGTAATAATGGGTCTTATCTCACACTACGCACTTCCTCACTGTTTTACTCAAATTATCTCAAAATTCATATTATTCCACTATTTAATTTCTCTATTATTTTATCATGACTTCGTCACTCTTCCGAGATGACAGTCAGCACGCCTCGATATCCAGTGTCCACCTAAATATTCGAGTCAGAGTGTGTCAAAGGCTATTCTCGTTATTTCACTCAATTAAGACCCACATTTTGATAATCAAGAAGAAATACTAAGTTTTTAAATTTTAAAAAAAAACCGTATGCATATTTATTCAAACGACAATACAACATGATGACTGAATAATTAATTATAAAAAATTTAGTTCAATAGGTAATTGCAAAAAATTGAAAAATGTCATTTCTTGTTACATCCCGTCCCGGGAATAATATTATTTTATTCCCGGAGGTGCAAAATGACGATTTTGCCCTTGGTTGACCTTTCGGTTGACTTTTTGCGTCGTAACTCGTACGACGCATTCACTTGTATTTCCTTGACGTGCTCGTCGATACGAACGTGTAGACGCGAGCCGTACGTCGTTCGGACTCCGAACGAATATTTTACTGGCGTTGGTTTCCGACGATTCCCGTATTTCAGTTTGGGCAAGTTTGGAATTATTTGGGCTGGGACCCATTTGGCAGCAGGCCATGTGGCCTATCCCTGAAATTGGGGGATTTGGTCTGGGATTGGACCCGTGTCCCTTCCCTCTTCTTCTCATCCCTTCTCTGCATCAAGGAGCAAAAGCTCCCAATTCCTCTTTGGACACCCGAGCTCCCCCGAGCTGCCATGGTGGCTTAGCCACCCTTGGCTCACCAGCCATCATCGTCATCATCTTCGTTGCCTTCTTCCCCAGCAACCACAGACAGAAAACCCAGCCCAGAAGTCCAGAAATTACTCTGGACACCCCGAGCTTTTCCGACGAGCCTTCTCGTCGATTTGGGCCACGATGGCCCTGTTTCGTTCACCAAACCACACCCCGTGGTCCCTGCAAACATGCTCGAGCCATGGATGGCTGAAATCGATCGAAGATCGAGGTTCTGGAACTCGGCCCACTTGGACCCGAGATCAATTCCTCAAATTCCAACCATCTAAGACCAGTTTTTGGCCTCCCCGTGGGTAAATTTCGATTCCCCTTGACTCCAGCTTCATTTTGTTATAAATTTCATTGAATTTGGTTGAGAAATGAGTGAGTTATAAGCGTTTGAAGTTTCCCGGCCATTTTTCCAGTTTCCGGCGACGGCGACGGCGGCCGGCACGGCGGCGGCGCCGGCGACCGGAAAAAGACCAGACGACTGACGTCAGCAAACCGGGTCAAACCGGGTCGAACCGGCCTTGCTGACGTCAGCGAACCGGCTCGGACCGGCGCTGACCGGCTCGGCTGAGCCGCGAGTGGAGCCGCGCGTGGAGCCGCGCGTGAGCCGCGCGTGGCGCCGCGCGTGAGTGAGCCGTTGGAGCCGCGCGTGGAGCCGCGGCTTGGCGCGTTTGAGCCGCGCGTGAGGGCGCGTGGAGGGTCCAAATTGAATTCCGTTTTCACGGGTCGACTCGTGACGACGTGTACTACCTCGGGGTAGTATGCATGTTAATTTTCTAGGTGTTTTGGACCTCCAAATTGAGAAAACAAGGAATAGGTTTAATTAATTAGTTAATTCGTTACCTTTATGAGATTAATCATTGTACCGGTGATATCTCATATAGGTGAGACCAAAAGGCAGCGTGTGGCGGCGTGTGCTACGGCACACGGCGACCCACGGCGGCGGTTTTGGGGTTTCCGACCCCGAAACTCCGTTTTCGGATTTCCGAACGCCGTTTTCTTCGTATTTTCAATTACTTTATTAATCTTGGGTGTTCCAAAATAGGTTTGGCGACCCTTGGCGCTCGGAGGACGTACGTTTGGACTTCCCGGCTTCGGTATTTGTGAGTGGGCCCTTTCCCTATTATTTAAATGTGTTTTATATTTGACTATGCCTACACTATTTTGTGGTTTTATTTGGATATTTATTCTCGTATTATTGATAGACCTCGTACTTGTGGTATTTACTTGGTTTACTAGCTTAGCTCAGTAATCTGTTGGGCTTTGGAAATTAGTGGGCTTTGGGCCTCTGATTCCATTTGGGAATTTCACCATATTTTGGTGAAATTCCGTATTGATTCTCTACGCGTATTGCTGGTATCGAACCGGCCCTATTTTAGGGAATTTAGGGAATTAAGTATTGTAATTCCCTACTAGTACCTATTTGCGACTATGGGTTTTTATACTCGTTTGACGGGCCTTGGGCCGTATTTAGGCGAACCTTAGTTATGGTAAATTCCTACCGTAGTTTGGGTTCACCTAGTTTGCCATTAAGTTGGTATTACTATACCTTGGTACCCATGTGGCGTATTCTTGGTATTTCACGTATTATAGCTATATATTTGGTATTTCGGGTACGGCCCCGAGAATATCAAATATATATTGATTAGTTTGAGGGCATCCCTTATCGGGAAATTACCTCACATTGTTTTTTTTTAGAGTATTTCTATAGTATGGTTTCATACGCTCAACTAGGTTGCTTACACGGTGTTGTTGTACTGTCCGGGGCCAGGACCAGCCTTCACGTGATGGATCACATGCACCGATACGCTCACTATGGACCCATAGTAGGTGCCAGCCTGTTCTAGGTCGCATGGGCGACTCGAACTCGGGTGATAGCGATTAGCGCCAGCTTCACGTGATCGTAGTACATGAGCGCACTATTATTTATACACCCAGCCTGTTCATGACAGAATATATCTGTATGAACTTGTGTGTTTGCAATACCTAAACGAGCATTTATCTTGTAGTCTTGGATTGTGGGACCAGGACCACTTTCACGTGATTGTTCACACGCACCAATACGCTCACTATGAATCCATAGTAGGTGCCAGCCTGTTCTAGGTCGTATGGGCGACTCGAACTTGTTGTGATGCGCAGATGCGCCAGCTTCACGTGATTGTGTATATGAGCGTTATATTATAGTTTTATATTGTGGTGTTATCACCGATTTTCACTGATGCCACAAGGGCATTTATTTGGTTTACGGGTTTTCCGTAGATCCTTATTTTACAAACCTTCGATTAAAGTATTTTTATGCCGAACGGTGACTTATGCCCGTTTCGGATGGTAAGTATATTTCCGTACTTACCCTATTTTTCTACCTACTATTGTAGTACGTTTTCTAAAACGATTTTCCAACCAACTACTTGATTTTGACGGCGAGGGGTTACTATTCTCAGAAAACAAAGGTTTTTACAAAAAAAATGACTATTATTGGCCCACTCACCCTTTTGTTTTGCGCCCCTCCAGGTTTAGTGGCTGGAGCTGTCTACGTTCGAGGCGGTGGTATGACGAAGGTTTAAATTCCTTGGTATTGTATATACTCTGTATCCCATACTTTGTACGATTGCTGTTGTATTAATTCTTTCGCCCGTATACTTGTGTACACTCTGGTATTCTATTATTCAAATAAATTCTTATTCATTTCAAATTGGCTTTCGTCACCCTACGTGGTGTCGGCCAGCACACTCGACTTTTGGGTGTCCACGTGTACATCCGGGTCGGGATGTGCCATTTCTACAATTTTATCAAGAAGAATAAAGAACAAATTTACAATGACTCTTTGGGGACTGGCTACAGTGCTCGTAAGCATTGAATGCTCACACCAATTCCACCCTCCTTTCCCCCCTCTCTCCTCTCTCTTCCCTCATTTTAATGGTGAGATTGGTGTAAGCATTCAATGCTTGCGAGCATTGTAGCCTACTCCGACTCTTTGTACTTCCCTCTTCAATGGAGTACTATATGAAAATAACCATAAATGTGGAAAAAAATCTTAGGTGAATAGTTTTAATTAATTTGTAATAAATCACAAATAAATATTGAATTATTTAGTGTTTAAACAATTAAATAATACATACTACCCAAAATTAACAGATTATTGTGACAGAAAAATAAATAATCTGACAACAACAAGCAATTAACACAATTTAAAAGATTAAAGGGCACAAAGTTGAGAGGCTAAAATACAAACCTAATCCTACCGACAAGCATTTCATTGTCGTAAAAACATATTTAAAAAGCAGAATTAAGTCAGATCGCGATTGAAAACGACTAGTCATCCACTACCGAGTGCTACTTGCAAAGTCCAAACAAACAAAAGATACTTGCGATTTCCAAACTTTAACGCAAAATTACAACCCGAATCTGGAACTCGGACCCATTCGAATCCCGATATAACCAAATTTACAAAATTAACCCCCGAAGCCGTATAGGGTCCTGCCCTGCCTCTTGAGAGCGTAGACGACGTCCATGGCGGTCACCGTCTTCCGTCGCGCGTGCTCGGTGTAGGTGACGGCGTCGCGGATTACGTTCTCCAAGAAGATTTTGAGCACTCCTCTGGTCTCCTCGTAAATGAGGCCGCTGATTCTCTTCACGCCGCCTCTTCTGGCCAGCCTCCGAATCGCCGGCTTGGTGATGCCCTGTATGTTGTCGCGGAGGACCTTACGGTGCCGTTTGGCTCCGCCCTTGCCCAGCCCCTTGCCTCCCTTTCCGCGGCCGGACATTGTCGAATCTTACGGTGCCGTTTGGGAAGATGGGGATTGGAGCGTAGAGTGTTGTGGGTTGGGATTGATGGGAAGAGTGTATTTAATATTTATAGAGGAGCGCGGGTGATGGATGTCGATCTGCGGCTTTTGGTTTGGGTGATTTTGAGACGTTGATGAAGTGGGGATCGACGGTGGGTGTTGTTTGGGGATATGCGTGGCGGATCGTGGTTTTGTTTTGTGGCGGGATTTTGAATCGAGGTTTTTTGGAAATTTTAAAGGGAGTTTCCCGCTACTTTAAATTGCTTGCCAAATAAAGTGGCGGGGGGCTTAAAATTTTCGTGTAGTAGTTATAAAAACGTACTAAATTTTTTTGAAATGATTAGATGCGATGCAATTGCAATGTTATAAATTTGAACTGACTATATAATTAGTGTGACTATGTAAGTTATTAATTATATGTTTATTTATCAGAAATGAATAAAGGGTTTTAGAAATAGTGTAAAAAAAGTGATTTGAATTATTGTTATTTGACTTAGATTTATTCCAAAAAAGATGGCGGAAAATACTTTCTGAATGGGATAAAAGAATAATTATTTTAGGTCATTTCAAAATTAGACAGGTCTCATTTATTCAGTAAAACATTTGTTATCTCTAAATGTCAAAAATGGGTCAACAAGTCTTATTTTGTCTCTTCTGTCGCAATCATTAAGTAGTTGAATGAGCGCATCCCTCCAACCTATAATTTATTGGTCAGAAACGTTAATAAATGAATGGGTTTGGAATCAACTAGAACTAGCACTCTACTAACTATAGTTATCGTGGCAATTGATATTTTTCCTCAAGGTTGCCTTTGTGACAACCTCTAAAGTGTTCGACTTTGTTGTACTAACCAAAGTATTGCCTTAGTACTACGTAATGTTAAACACTACGTAGGATTGAAGTTGTTTTCGTACTAACCAAGCTATTCAATTCGAGTTTAGAACTCAAGTTCACTCGATTGATCTAGTCTCAAATACACTCGTAAATATACGGTAATGGAGCATTTATGAATTACATATGTTACTATATCATTAAAAAAAACACATGTATGCTTTGAAGAGGAAAAACCGTGCTTAAATGTACGCTTGGAAATTTAAACTGTAATGCGAAAGTGAAACTCGAATAGGCATAGAAGTGTAATAACCGCAATATTATCAATCTGTGTCATGTAGAAATAGAGCAACCCAAAATACAAACTTATGTATGTCGGAGTGAACGTCTGGAAACCTTTATAGCCCTAGCCGAACATGTTGTCAGATACTACCCACTACATATTTCCGTTAATGGCGAAGAAAAAAGGCCAAAAAAGTATAAGATCTTGCTAATTACGAAGTAAATTGAGGAAGATTCTTCTCCAAAACAGCTAAGAGATCTCTGCATTGGCTCACCCCATCTAAGACTCCACCGCCAAGCCTTCTCACAGCTTCAACAAGCTGCCCTCTCAACCTTTGTGACACCAAACGGCTGCCTGCTGCGTTGACACACTCCTTATATAGTGGCAGGTACGCAATCGCTACCCTCAGCTCAGGGGGTAGAAGATCTAATCTGAGAGCAAGTCCAGTGTAGGAGCCCTCCCCCCAGGCAATTCACTATTTAATCCACCTCAGTGAACAGTAATTGCCTTAATGAACAGTGCATTCCCCTGGCAATTGCTTTTTGCATCTCCACCTCTACACTGAAGTTGCCCCGGCAATTGGCAATAAAATATTAATATTTTTTTTATTTATAAAATAATTATTAATAACAAAGAAAGATATCACACAACCCCAAAACCCTCTCTCTCTCTCTACTTCTGCTCTGTGCCTCTCTCTCACTCCTTTCTCAGGTTCGGCCATTGCCGTTGTGAATGCGAAAAGGTACGGCCTTTACTGTTGTCTAACATTGCTTTATTTCTTCACCTTTTGATGCTTTTTCGTAAATATTCTGTTGATTTTGTGAGTTGGGTTTGCTTTTCTATCTCCAATTTCAGAACAATTTCCAGTACTTCCCTAACTTTTCTGTGCAAATTTGCTGTTTAATTGGCTCGGTTTGTCAATTTCCAACGAACCCAGTAATTTTCAGCCACCTTTGTTGCAATTACTTTTGGCGGAGGGAGACGGAGGGAGACGGAGAAGAAAGAGGTGCAGAGGGAGGGAGACAGAGTTGTCGTTGGGCTGACGCCAGGATGACGTCACATCCATCGGGCTCTCGGGCAGTCGATTTCTCACAAGCCTGCTGCTCGAGCCCCCACTTTCCCTCGGGTAGCCCCACGCTGGAGCTGCTCCTCCGGGCAATGTGGCCTGTTTGGTCCACCTCCCCCCGAGCAAAAGCCCCCGCTGGACTTGCTCTGATAGGACATTCACCCCACTTTAAAATCCTCACAATGTTCATGTAATGTTCTTGTCCTTGTCTTATTCCTTCCGAGAAAGCTTTCTCTGACCAATGCTCCTGAAAAAAAGTCCTTCGCTCGGGATCAACATCCTCATCATCAGCAGACTGAGCAAATGTGTCCGCAGCAGCATAAGTAGCTGCAGGATCACCTAAGAAATCAGAACGGAGAAGAAATGCAACACCTTTAAGAGAATTAGCACCCCTTTGTTTACCAGCAAACTTGAGAATTTTAATGCTTCGTTGTGCAAGGAGATCATGAGGAACTTGAGAAAGGAGATAGGCTGCAACATCAGTTTGGTTGCTAGAAGTTGCAGATACCAGAGCATGGCAGAGTTCCATTTCGTCGCAACCCCTTTTTACAAACCACTCAACGACTGTCTTACAGCCGCTCTTAGCAGCTGCCAACAGAAGCCCCTTGGAAGCCATGGCATTACCCTCCTCAACAAGACATTCCATAGTACCAATCCAAGAGTACTGACAAGCACACATCAATGCCCGGTCAATTTCGACATTCAGGTTGTTAGTTTGGGCAACCTTCAATAATCAAATGCGCATTGACAGCGTCATTCCCCGCTCCCCCTTTCACCAGCATATCCAAGAAACCTGGTACTGCAGTAGTTTCCCATTTCCCAGGTGCGCAGCTAGGGTCAAAAGAACTAGAGAATAAATACAGGGGAAGGCAAGCAACTTTGAAGGCATTTGAGAAGTCTTTTGATGTAAGCTGGTTACCAGCAAGATCTAGAAAGGTTTTAAGTGCTGATAACTGGAGATGGATTTTATCAGCGAAGCTGTTATTAACATTACCCTTATTACCTTGATGACAACTAAAATTGAAGCCTAGCTTTATACACCCAATAAACTCATGAATAATCTTACCAAAAGGTTCTCCCTTTAACACCGCACATCCATCGCACTCCCGGACAAAATCACGAAGCCTTTGGGCCTCTTCAGTGACTGCATCTGAAAGAGTACTTGTCGTTCGGCCCTGAAAAGCAGAAACACAGGATGCCAGAAATGAAGTAGTGGCGACAGCTGTGGCGAAGTCATATGCCCCATTTGCAATGATCTTCTCAATCAATCCCATGAGTGCATAGCTTTCTTCCTGGGTGCCCAAGAACCATACTAAATCCAAAGTGAAGCACAAAGCATCATTCAGGGCTTGTGGATCAGCTGACAGAAGCAAACTCTCTGCGAGGGAGTTTCCAATCACGGGAGCTCACTGCACCCTGAAGCAAGAGGCACCACTCATCCCTTTCTTGTTTACTGAGTTTCTTTCGTGGCCTAAATTTCTCGAAAAAATTAACATGGGAAACAGTAAAGGAGAAACCCATTTGCTCCCTTGTTCAAAATTTCGATTCAATCAAACCCAAATGACTACATTGATCAAAAATGGGTAAATCACAGGCTGGTTTACAAACGATTATTCTCTCTTTTTCTCCTTCGCGCTTTCCACCTGAAGATAATCTAACGAAACGAAAAGCAAAGTTCCCAACAGCCAACAGCCAAAGAAATTAGAATCAAACCCTAAAATTCTTGAAATTTCTATGCATGCTGGGGGTGAAGAGACGAGCCAAATCAAGCAAACCAGAGAAACGAGTTCAACTGCACTACTACATTGGGCGAGAAGTTAACCAAACGGCAACGCATTGAAATTATTAAAATAAAAAACGCTAAATTCTTGAATTTCTATGCATGCTGGTGCTAAGAGACCATCAAAAACAAGAAAATCAGAGGAACGGAAGTTGGAAGGTACCTGGGGGAAGGGAAGGGAAGGGAAGGGAAGCCGTACAAGGTCAAATGTCAGAGAAGAAGAAAGCCATCGTCGCAAATTGCAAGGGCACTGCAAAACCCCCAGACCCTCGTTTCAGCGAAGCAACACTACTACTGCGACAATTCATGAATGTGGTGGACGAGGGAAGGTACTGTTACAATTTCTAAATTACACGCAGATACGGATTAGGATTCTACTGTATATTTAGTGATTTTATTCTATTAGGGTTTAAGGTTTGGATTAGGGTTAGGATTCTAATGTAAATCTATTGATTTCTATGCACGTTGGAATTTTATTCTATTGTAAATCTAATTATTTGGTGAGCAAGTTTTTCTCTCATTGTCTTTTACTATAAACTAGTTTCTTTGCACGCGCTCACACACATGTAAGAAGCATTTTTTTAATCATGGGCGCTACACGCTCTTAAAGATGTATTATTAAGTTAGTTTTTTTCATTGTTATTTCTTAAGTAATTATTTTATGAATTGTGCATGTAAGGGACCGTTTCTTTATCATCTATTTGTGATTTTTGTTTCCCTACAGTTGTGTCACAAACTATAATATTACCATGGCTTCTAATTACCCACATAATTGAGACGTATTCTTTTTCTGATCACAGGTGCTACGCCCCCTAAAGAACCATTATACATGTTGAAACCACGTATGTCACTTTAAAGCCTTTTTGAAGTTATTGGTGCCACATGCAAGAAGCTTTTTATCACACGAACTATAGCGATTAAGTATGAAATCTGCATTTCTCCTTTGTATGAGGAGTTTAGTTTTCTTAACTTTTCTGCCTCTTTGGCTGTTTGTATGAAAATTTCTTCATTTGACCTAATAAAAAAAATATTGCATTAGACAAATCAGGGAAAGAAATTGAAAATCACAGAGAACCAAAAGCTAAAAACTATTTAAACGGGTTTATGTACTCGATCTTAAATAAATTTATTATCACCACCACAACTAAAAGAAGTTATAGTTATGAAAGATAAAATATAGTGATGTGAAAAATCACTGTATTAATATAGAACATAAACATTTTCTTTTTTATAACACGCTCTTTGAAAATGTGTGAGACTGTAACTTGAACATCAAAATATTGAGCTGCGCGCTGATGTTCTGTGAAAACCCTACACCAAAATCCAAGATTCACATCAAAACAAATATGAAAAACTTGGATTTACTTCCAAAATGAAATCGTATAATAATTCCTAAATTTTCCTGCAGGAGATCAAAGCTTTCAATTGAAACACAATACCAAAAAGAAGAGAACGGAATAAAGAGATAATTCTGGTTTTTCAGAAGAAAAAGAAAACCATAAACAATGTTGGTAAGGGTTGAAAGTAGGACTGGGTTAGGTTCCGTTCGGTTTGGTTTTTGACCAAAACTAAAATTACTGTTCAGTTCGGTTTTTTTTTTTTTTAAATACGAAAATTCTTTTGTTAAAAAAAAAATTGAAGAAAAAATATAGAGAAACTTCAAAAGTAAACAATCCAAACAAATTCATGTCTTCAATACCCCATAAAAATTAAAATAACTTTTAACAATTCAAGTCTTCAACAATTCAACACAAACCATTTCAAGCTTGAATGAGAGTTTGTTAACACTTTGGAGGAGGCCTAGGGGGCAACATAGCACCCTTCCTTGAATTTTCACTTGACATTTCTACATACAAATAGAAAAAGAAAAAAAAAAGAAGGAGAACATCAAATTATTTTAAAAACATACTCTTAACAAAATAAAATAATTTATACAATAAATAAAATTACCTTTCTCAACTTCTTCATAAAACTCAATCTCCTCAATGGTTGGCTCATGATGTAATGCAACATGGGTGGACCTAAACCAATTTTGGATACATATCAAAGCCTTCGCCATTTTAGGACTCAAAGAACTACGATATGGATCAATTATCCGTCCACTTGTGCTAAACGAAGATTCTGAAGCTTTTGTTGATACGGAAATAGCTCGAATCTCTTGCAACACGTGCCAAAATAGGATATTTAGATACCCCATTCACCCTCCACCAATTCAATATATCAAAGTTTGGTTCTTCCTCTTCATTAGAATCCGAAAGATACCTATCCACATCATTATGTATAACCCGGACTCTCTTTGCTTTCCTCATTTCACTTTTTTCTTTTAACTTCCTTTCGGTTTCGGTCATGCTTGTTGAATTCCCACTTGCCATTTGAGAACTACTATCACCACCAATACTCACACTTTGTTGTGTAGTGGAAGACATATCTTCTTCATGAATTTTGTAAAGATCAAGCAACAAATCTTTCACCGCATTTCTGTTACTTTCAACCTTTTCATTGTCCTTACCAAATATTATCTCCAAATAATCAACAACCTTATCCAATTTATGGGGAGGATCAAGCACAAGAGCAACAAAAAAAGGAGAAGGTTTTATCAGATTGGAGAAGAAACCTGTATTCACAAATGATGTCTTCGTTAGAAAACAAGGAGAAGGTTTGATCTCACTGCCTAACTTGAGTACTATGCACAAAGATACTATCTTCAAGAATTGAAACGATCATAATTTTTAGAAGAAAATTTATCAAACCCCAAATCAATTTAGCCTTTTTTCCACTGCCAAATCACTTTACACTACTCTCTGAACAAAGTGAAGCAGTCTTTTGGTGCCGCCCAGCAAACATTAATATTGTTTAATAAAAAGCACCGTGATTTTCAGCTAAAAGGGCATGATAATAAGACATGATCAACACTCTCCCCAAAATATAACACAAATACACCAATGTGGACACAAAAGGGATCCCGCCCTCCAGATTTGGGGTAAATCAAGTAGAGAGGCAGGGGAGATGGGTTAGGATTTGTTAGAA